>JAODAL010002256.1:0-201365 GCA_025379985.1 Phyllomedusa bahiana | reverse complement strand
GAGGAAGGCCTGGGGGGGGTTTGTCACGAGGGGGTCCCGCGGGCCCCTCGCCCGGGCTGCGGGCGCACTCGTGCGGTCACCCGCCGGGTCGGCGGCCCCTGCCGGTCCCGCGGGTCGGGTCCCGGCTGCCCGCTTACCTCTCCGCGCTCCCGCGTCCTCCCGTTCTCCTGGCCGGCTGGAGTGCGCATGCCCGCGCCTTAGGCGCGCGCGCGCCGGCTCTCCAGGATTTAAAGGGGCATACGCCCCTTATTGGTTGAGGCTGCAGGTGACCCTTTTTAAAACCCCCCTTCCCTTTCCCGGTAAACCCTTGCCGGATCTTTAGTGCGTTTCTGCTTCAGAAAAAAGCTTTTTCCCTGCCTTGTATCCTGTTCTACCGTTTTACCGAACCGTCTTCGCTCTGTGTCCTGACCCCCGAACCATTGCCGCCTGCCCTGACCTCGCGCCGGTCCCCGACATCGCCCACGTCTCACGATTTTGTCCCACGTACTGCCTTGGCTGCCACCGCAAGCAAGTCACCCGTGGGACGACCTGGAAAAGTTCTCCGCCGCAGCAAGTCCATCCCGCTTTGCGGCGGGCTCTGGTGAAAACCGGGTTCTACTTAGATTCCGTCCCCTGGTACGGCTTACACCATCGCTTGCGGTGGTCCAGTGGATCCACTACCAGCATCCGTTACAAAGAGCTCAAACCTTCTAAGAAAATACATAAATAAAATCAATAACAAAAAATCAATAACGGCTCTACATCAGGAATTTGGATATAGAAAATTAATGAGAAATACAGTAACTCAAATTCTGTAAGCGATTATCATTGGTCGGCATAAACCAGCCAATCAGAATAGGAGCGACAGTGACCCATTATAACCTATGGAGAAGTATTGACCAATCACATGAAAAGGCGGGACAGTTCAAAATACAGTAACAAAGGCAGAAAAGAGCTGATTGGTGAGCTAGCGGGGCTTGGCTATCCTGGCCAATCAGAGTGCGAGCTACTTGTCCCATTGTAGTCAATGGAGAGATCGGGGCAATGAAATCTCGGCTCGCAGCGCCGTGCGGCATGGAGTATGATTAAAAAAATCCTTTTTATTAGTTGTAAAACATTCTCTGTAAAAGAGCTAAAACCTTCTATAAACATACATCAATCAAATCCCTAACAACGCATTTGTTGCCGAGACCGGCGTACATCAGGAATTGGGATATTGTAAATTGCTGGGAAATACAGTAATTCAAATTCTGTAAGCTCTTCACATTGGTCGGCAGAAACCAGTTCAATCAGAATAGGAGCGACAGTGAAAACCAAATTTTAACCTATGGAGTAGTGTTGACCAATCAAAGAAAAGTAGGGACCGTTCAAAATACAGTAAAAAAGGCAGAAAAGAGCTGATTGGTTGAGCCCAGGCAGCAGATATGAATCCACCATCATATGTAGTGCGTCTATTTTGAGTGGAGCAAGAAGGGCGCGATAGAAGGCGCCCCAAAAAGTATTTTTATTGTCCCGCCTTTTCATTTGATTGGTCAATACTACTCCATAGGTTAAATGGGTCACTGTCGCTCCTATTCTGATTGGCTGGTTTATGCCGACCAATGAGAAGGCTTACAGAATTTGAATTACTGTATTCCTGGCAATTTTCTATATCGCAATTCCTGATGTTGAGCCCGGTGACAAAGGGCAAAACACATTGTTAGTGATTTTTATTTATGTTTTGTTTTTTGAAGGATTGAGCTCTTTTTCAGAGAATGTTTTACACCTAATAAAAATGAGTTTTTGGAACATACTGCATGCCCCACGGACGGAAGCTATGTATTGTGTAAAAAGTCGACCTAAGCACATTTTTTCCCCATTCCATTACGTTCTCGCTTCACTTTTACCTCCGCCGGTGATTTAGCCACATTCAATAGGTCTGCCTGTCGGAGCTGCAATGGCCCATTTGCCGCCCGCATCATGTTTTGCCTGGGAAAATTTTCAAAGTGCCGCGTCCCCCCCCAGAACGCCCACACCGTCCGTTTGCACCCCCTTCATTTTCGGCGCATACGAAAGTGGCGAGTTTTGTGCCTAACACGCATCCTGCGTCCGACAGGATTCGGCATCGGTTGAGCGCAGTTTTCGCCAGAAAACAGTCGCAACTCCCGATCATACATATAGCATAAAGTTGGTTCCTATGTGCTTCCAGAGCAGTATACAAGAAGTACACTACTCTAGGGTTTATTTGGATTTGTCTAATTTGTAACTGTTTAAAACATCTCTGCCTTTTCAGTGGAGTGCAGAACCTCCTCAGAAATGTCCAGGGCGCCCTTATGTCAAAGCGGCCTGGGCTCCTCTACCCAAAAAAAAAAAATCTTTGTGGTGAGTGAAAAAGAATCAAAATACAATTGCGCCATTGTTTTTGGGGTTTAGGCTTTGTTGCAGTTTAACATTCTATAATTTGAGATCTCTATTCTGTTGGTCAGTATGTTACAATTGCCAAATATACGGGCACCTTAGTCCCCATATGTCCACCTTAATAATGACTTATAGCAACATAATATTGGTGACAAGCAATTATACAAGACCAATATTACCAGTAACAACAACATACAAAACCAAGACAATAAATACTGCCACATACCACTACCATATAGTGAGTAATACACCATAATGGGTCACTGACACATCACCCCCCCCCCCCCCACCCCCCCCCCCCCCCCCCCCCCCCCCCCCCCCCCCCCCCCCCCCACCCCCCTCCTCCCCACCCCCCCCCCCACCCCCCTCCTCCTCCCACCCCCCCCCCCCCCCCCCCCCCCCCCCCCCCCCGACCCCCCCCCCTATGCACAAAGACCATTATTACCAATAGCAGCAATATCCAAGAGGAAAATGATACAGCCACTATTACTACCAACATATATTCACTATAAAATAAACTAAATAATACCATCATACTGTTTCTTAAAATAAAGACATTACACTGAAGACCAATATTGCCACCATACATTGACTATCAAGTGGTAGCTACCAAGCTGTACACATGCTCTACAGACACATAAGTGATTACAGTGCCAGTTACATTCAAGGGACTCACAAAGGTCATTATTACTATGGACATGGAGTCTTCATTTTCTTCTCCATCTGGTCCAGACCACCATGACAACTTCTCCCTGCTAAGACTCATCCCTTGCAGAATTTAGGTCAAAACATCTTAGACTAATCACTTCTTATCATATTCCCACTATACAAATGTACATTTTCTTAGTGCCCCAAATGATAATGAACCATTGCTGCTCCACATAGTAATAGTAACTCCAAGAAAAAAAAAAAAAAAACCAGTGAAAGTTGCCGAAACCCAGTGGTGCTCCACTAGTAATAGTAACTCAAGCAGTGAAAGCACCCTCAGACAATTATAGAGCCCCACAAAGTAGTAAGTTAGGTAGTCGCCCCCAATATAGTAGTTAAGGTACACACCCCATATATTAGGCAGTATCTCCCCTCAAATTACACAGAAGGTAGGTAGTACTCTGTTTTAGAGTTGGGTAAATATTAGATTAGCTCTCCAAAGTAAGATAGGCAAAAAGTAGGCAGACTTTCCTATTAGGTAGTTGAATTCCCCATTAGGTAAATAGATAGGCTTCCATTATGTAGGCCAGTCTACTATAAGGTAGAGTCCAGTAGATAAGAAGGTTGGTATACTTCTCCATTTGGTAGCCCCTGGCAGGTTGGTAGGTAAGCTTTCCTGGTTGTCAGGTAAGTAGCCCCCCTGGTAGGTAAGTAGATAGGTATAGAGACCCCCTCAGTATCCCCCAGTAGGTAGGTGTATATATTGTGGAGGTTTAGCGTCAGGTAGGCAAACAGGGCTTCCACAGACAGAGACAGTGACACGGAAATAGTTCAAGTTTCCAGCGCTGCCTGGGTTTATTCAAGCGCAACATAACAAAAACAAAAACAAGCCTTGACTTCAGGTAACATAAATAAACGCCTGCTCGGCTGAGCGCTAGCTACCACACAGTTTATCCCTCAACTATGCTTAGTTGCAGACAGCGTCTGTTACTCACAGCTATGGTTTGTTTCACAGCGTGACACCAGCACAAAACAGGCACTGTAGGTCAGGCTTTATAGGCCTGAGCCCCGCCTCACCTGGGGCGTGGGAGTGGCACCCACCGGCTCTTTCGACCACTCCAGGAAAAGGCCTGACCCGGACACAAGCGGATTGGATCGCTTATACTAAACAACATGTAGTAGGCATAGGTGCTACTGACACACAGGACTGTCGGCTTCCACTTCACCGAGGTCCAGGCCTCGGTGACACGCATCTGCCAGTGTGGCCGCCTATGGCAGCAGTAGGAGAGTACTCTTGGTGCAAATATATCTTCGTCAACTATTCCCCTGTCATCTGTTCTCACATACCCTCCCCCTCTGTTCGAGAACCTGTGGGGTCGGACCAAACTTGGCCACCATACCAATGCGTTCGGGACAGAGCTTCAGCATTGCCCTGAAGTTTTACCGCGCTCTGCTGTTCCATGTAAACTTAAAATTTGCAAGTAAGGAAACCACCTGTGACCCTCGCATTTCTCTCCTTGCCTGTGACATCCATGTTAGCGGAGAATGATCGGTAATTAATTTGAAGCAGGGCGACCTAGAAGATAATACATCAGGGCTTCAAGGGCCACTTGATGGCCAAACACTCCGCTCTACTATTCTATAATTTTTTCTCCGCTGGTGTGTGCTTCCTGCTCAGATATATGACGGGATGTCTCTCCCTACTTCTTGGGAAAGGGATGCTCACGTCCAACTTCAGATGGCATCCGTCTGTACCATGAAGTCCTCTTAAAATTCGGTGTGACCAACACCGGATGTCTGCAGAGGGCCTGTTTCAACTATTGGAAACGCTTTTTCTGCCTCTGGGGTTCCATTTGACCATAACAGACTTGCTATGCCTTGTCAAATCTGTCAGTGAACGCTGCTATTCTGGCTAAAATTTTTAATAAGCGCCGATAATACCCCACAATACCTAAAAAAGCTCTCACCTGCCTTTTTTGTTGTGGGTTGTGGCCAGCCTTGTTTTGCCTCTCCAATTTTATTAACCTGAGGTTTATGACACCCCTTGCCTATTATGTACCCAAGGTAATCGGGCTTCCTCAAGCCCTAGGCGCATTTTTTTGGGTTTGCGGTATGTCCCGCTTCTCTAAGGTGACCAGTAACTGCCTGTACTTTTGGGTAGGTGGCTTCCCAATCTTCGCGAAGATAATGATATCATCCGCAAGTATGCTAGCATACTGGGACGATGGGTTTTAGGATGACATCCATTAGTCTTTGAAAGTTGGGCTGGAGCCACATGTAACCCCCGAAAGGTAACGACGTAACTGGAACAGTCCGTCTGGTGTAGAGAACGCGGTCTTCTCTTTGGCCCTTTCTGTGAGGGAACCTGCAGTAACCTTTAGTTAGGATCTAGGGTGGAGAAGTACCCCTGGCATGGCCAAGTCTCTCAATTAATTCATCCAGCCCTTGGCATGGGGTAAGCGTCAAATTTTGTTTTACCTCATTTAGTTACTGTCCGGAAGTCATTAAGAATTAGTTAATGAGCCATCCGGTTTTGGTATCAGCACGATGGGGCTTGACCATTCACTGCAGGACTCCTCTTTTAACCCCGGGTTCAAACAATTTTCCTGCCTCCTAAAGATATGGCTCGTCTAGCGCTTCGGGGGCCCGGGGGTTAGGGTTTTAAAATTGGCCGTTTCCCCCCGGGTTCGGGTTAACGATATATGCCTTATGAATCTGTACCCCCCAGGTAGCTTAAAAACCCACGTCCTTATTTCTTTGTTTAAAATTCCTTTTTCTTGTTTTTGAGATTTGGGACAGCGGTCTGACACTTTACACCCCGGGGGGGGCCCTTAAAAGGGGGGCGCTCCCCCAGCGTCGGGGTTTCTCTTTTGTTTTTCCCGGTTTTAATCAGGTTGACGGGGTACAAACTTTCTGGCTTCGTTTACCAGGCTGTTTACCTTGTAATTCCGTCCCCCAACCTTTTCAATCACTTAATAGGGCCCATGCCATTTTGCTAAAAATTTGCTCTCTACAGTGGGGGCCCAATATTAACCCCCGTTTCGCCTGGGTTAAAGCCCCTTTCCCTTTGGGGGGGGACTTTTTGTACCACCCCTTTTGAGCCCCTGTGCCTGCTGTGGTGTTCCCTGACTATTGGCATGATGGCAGCGCCCTTATCTTGCATTTGGGAGATGTTTTTCAATCACATTTACGGTGGGGGGGTAAATCCTGCCCCGGTCTCCTTTGCCGATGTCCGGGAAAGGCCAGTGGAGGGTCTACCAAAAAACCAGATAAAAAGGGGAGAAAAACCAGGGGATGATTGGGGAATTTTTCCCGGTGAGAAATTTAAAATAGGGCAAAAGAAGCCCCAGTTTTTTCCCGCCCTTTAAATACCACCCTTTTTAAACCCATGCTTTTTAACGTTTTGTTGGAATTCTAACAAGACCGTCTTTTTGGGGGGGTGATACCCCCAAAAGACGTACACAAGTGCTTATTTTTCAGAAAGTTTGCTTAACTCCCTAGAAAACCGGGAACTTTAAAGGGGGCCCCCTTATCTGAAAGGAAATTCTATGGTTATACCAGAAACGGGAAAATTTATAAAAAAAGCTCCTTCCCCTTAATTTCGAGGAGGTATTTGAAAAAGGAAGGGGCCTGGGGTTAGCGTGTAAAAATAGTTGGTACCCCCAATTATTTTTTGGATGGCCTCTGGCAGTTTTTACTAAGGGGGCCTACTGATCCTTTTGCGATTTTTTTAAAAGGGGAACCTCGTTTATGGGTTTTAACGGAAACCAAGGGGAAACTCCTTTTAAAATGGGGATAGGAGCTGTAAATTTTGACAATCGGGGCACGTTTCGCGGGGTTACCGTTTTTCCCCTCCCCATTTTCCCCCGGGCCCCAAAAAAAACCGTTGGAGAATCTTTTCTGTGGTTTTTCGCTGCCTAGAGGGACCCCCCGGAAAACATGTTTGTGGTTTAAAAAAAGGGCCCAATTTTCCTGTATGGCTGAGGCCCCCACTAGCTGTTCCACCCCCCCCCCCGGGACTCTGTCAAACCTGGACAGCAGTTTTCTTGATTAAACTCCCCCGGTGGGGGAACCCCTTGTCACCCCGGGGTATTGGGGTTTCCCCCTTTCCCACACCTTTACTTTTTTCCCGGGCTTTTCCCAAAGGTGGGGTTCGGAACTGAGCTGTCCAAAAATTATCTGGTAAAACCCTCCAGGTAAAGGCTTAGCCGTCAACCCTCCGGGTTTCCTCCAGTCTCCCCTGTAAGTACCGCTAGGGGAAAATTAAAATTTTAAACTTCCGGGGGTTTCCCCCCTACGGGATAAACTTTTAACTTGGGTTTCAAAGGGTTCAGGGTTTAACGGGGCCCAGCTTAAAACATCACCCTTTGACTTTTGATTTACTGACTTTTTCTCAGGGCCCAAGCCCCCAAAATTGGGGGAAGTCTCTTCCCAAAACCCGGGTTTGTGCATAAGGGTCCTCCCCAACGCCAATTTGGGTGGGGGCCCCCCACCCAAAATTTTCCCCCAGTTTTATTTGGGGCGGTAGGGTACTTTTTGGGTTTGTCCCCATGTATACTTAGGACCCCTAAAAACTGTCCCGTGAATGAGTTAGGGTAAACCCAGGCTGGGGGTTTGCACTAGTTGACCAAACTCCCTGGTCCAGTAGAGCGTTCCCGGGTAGTCTTTTCCCCTTTGATGGGACACGCTGTGATCAGTTTTCGGGCACAGTTCCTCGGTGCAAGGGGGCCGTCAAACAAAGCCCTACCCCTTTGCGGGAGTCAAAATTCCATATACTTTTTTCCGGTGGGGACAGTTTCGGCCTTTTGGGCCCGGGGTCCATGACACCCCCAAAACTATGACCCGGGCCCGGGGTCCCCCTTTGGGAGACTCCGGCCGGGGGCCCCCCCCCTTTTTTCCCCTTTTTGGGGGAACTTTTCCCTCCCCTCGAACCCCTTGGGCAACCTCCCTTTGGGCCCACTCTTTCCCCCCTTTGAAAGGAAAACAGTTTTACCAGTCACCCGGGCCGACTTGGTTACGGGGTTGAGGCGCCATGAGGTACGGCTTGCGAAATACCCTCAGTGGCCTTGTCCCTCTCGACTAGGTTAGGAGGTGCCCCGCTTTCTTTGGGGCCCCCTTGTCCAAACCAAAGCCCCTGGATCTCCGGAGGCAACGAGTGGAAAAAACTTTTTTCCAGGAAAACCCTTTCTCGCCCATTGCGCAGGGTAGTTTCCCTCCGGTTGTAGCCCCCTTTTTTCCCCAGATTTTCCAGGTCATCCCATTTGGGATCGAGCGGGTAGGTGTCCAGGGGAAAGTCCGTTTTGCCCCCGGGGCGGGCCCCGCAAATAAATTTGTTCACTCCTAAGGGGGCCAAAAATCTCCCCCTTTTCAATTGGGAAAGCCCCGGGCGTCCTGTTTCGCTGAGGGTTCAAAATACGCCCTTTTTTAAAATTCCCCAGTCAGAAAAGGGGCCCCCTCCCGCCCCCCCAAAGTGTCCCCATGGTAGGCGCTCTCGCTCTGCCCCCCTTTTCCCAAAGGCGAAAAGGGTAGGCCTCGACGTCGTCCGTGAGCGTCTTCTTCTTTTGGGGACGTCTGTACGGCAGTACTGGTGGGGGGGGAAGTGGATTTTGAGACCTCGGGGCCACACTTTGCCCCACGGCTTGTACCTCCCTCCTGCGGGCGGGCCCGGTTGATGTGCTGTTTGTTCCTGCAAGGCGGGTGATTTGGGCCCTTTTATTAGTAGTGCGTTGGTTTTCCCCCTTTGGGCCCCCGCAGGGGCCTCCTCATGCACTTTTTTGATGTTTGGTGTAATCAGCTGGAGACTGCTGTTGGCCTGGATGAGTTGATTTTTTTTTTTTTTTTTTTTTTTTTTAACCAGTTCGTCCATTTTGGGCCCGTGCCCGGGTGGCTGTGTAGTGGCGGGTTTTTTATCCAGGACTTTGGATTAAACCCAAATTTTTCCAAAGGGTCGTTGCCCTAGCAAAGGGCCCCTGCAGAAAAAACACGGTATTTTCTTTTTTAAATGTTGTTGCCCCCCCTCCCCCACCCCTATGTGGAGGTTTGGGTTTCAGGTAGGAAAACGGGGGTTTCCCCAAAGACAGAGCGTGACACGGGAAATATTTTAAATTTTCCCAGGCGCTGCCTGGGTTTTTTTCAGAAAGCACAAAACAAAAAACAAAAAAAAAACCCTTTGACTTAGGCTAAACTTTTTTAAAAAACCCTCCCTGGCTGAGGTAGTAAAACACGTTTATCCCTCACTTTCTTAGTTGAAACCCTGGTCTGTTATTTCCACCCCATGGTTTGTTTCCAAAGCGTGAACCGCCCCCAAACACGGGCCCTTTTTTGAAAAGGTTCGGGCCTTTTTGGCCGGGCCCCCGCCTACTGGGGCGTGGGAGGGGCCACCCCCCGGCTTTTTACCACTCCGGGAAAAACCCGCCCCGGGGCACAAGCGGTTAAAACCGCTTATACTAAAAACATGTCAGTAGCATAGTGCAAATAAACAAAAAACCAGGACTGTCGGTTTCCCCTTTCACCGAGTCCGGGCCCCCTCGGGGGACACGAAATCTGCCCAGGTGCCGCCTAAGGCAGCATAGGAGAGTACTCTTGGGGAAATATATCTTCCGTCCACTATTCCCCCTGTCACTGTCTCACAATATATATATATATATATATATATATATATATATATATATATATATATATATATATATATATATAGGGCCTCCAGTAGGTAGGTAGGGATGTAGGAACACAGTAGGTAGGTGAATCGAGCACCCCATAGTAGGTAAGTGGGTATATAGGGCCACGCCAATAGATAGTTAGGTATATAGGTCCCCAGTGAGTATTAGTTATATAGCCCCCACAGTAAAAGGTAGGTATATAAGTACCCCTAATAGGTAGCTATGTATATAGAGTACCTCAGTAGGTAGCTGAGTGTATAGGGCTCCCCAGTGGGTAGCTATGTATTTAGTCCTCTTCAGTAGTTAGGTAGGGATGTAGGAACACAGTAGGTAGGTGAATCGAGCACCCCATAGTAGGTAAGTGGGTATATAGGGCCACGCCAATAGATAGTTAGGTATATAGGTCCCCAGTGAGTATTAGTTATATAGCCCCCACAGTAAAAGGTAGGTATATAAGTACCCCTAATAGGTAGCTATGTCTATAGAGTACCTCAGTAGGTAGCTGAGTGTATAGGGCTCCCCAGTGGGTAGCTAGGTATTTAGTCCTCTTCAGTAGTTAGGTAGGTATATTAAGCCCCCCCAGTAGGTAGGTATGTATAGAGACCCATACTAAGTAGCTAAGACCCTCCAGTAGGTAGTTAGGTATAAAGGTCCCTCCCAGTAGGTAGCTAGGTATAAAGGGCCCTTTCATTAGGTAGCTAAGTATATAGGGCCCCTTTAGTAGGTAACTATATAAACATTGCCCCCTAGTAGGTAGCTAGGTATATAGGCACCATATTGAAAATAAAAAAAATACTCACCTCTCTCTGCTTCCCCAGTTTGACCACCCATGCCGGGGTGCCACACTCAGAATATTCAAAGCCATAAACCTGAGGCCTGGTTCCTCAGACTTGTGGTCTAGGACAGTCAGTAGTGCAGGTGGGTGATGATGTCACTTTATTGTGCTGCATGGGCAAGGGAACATGTTAGTAGTCAGTGGGGCAGAGCGTAGACTGCTCTCTGCCCCTCTGTACGTTTTAATTGTGTGTGCATCAGACTGATACTCAGCAAGGTATAGGCACAAATCTTAAACAACTGCAGAGTAAATGGTATAAAAAGTAATAATTTTTATTAACAATCCATTAAAATACATTACAAAAATCGATTGTGTTCATAAAAAATCCATAGTAAAGCAGGTTTCAACAGACTTAATACAGTTGCAAAGGTGTAATTTTAGAAGCAAGACTCACCATAGTAAGCAAGTGTCAGTACTTCATCCTCACAAAAAATGTATATATGAAGTAGCTGCATGTATTGCTCTATGAGTATAACCATGCATTCCACAGTAGGAAGATAGAGGGTAAACTTAAATAGTACAGCATAAATCTAACCATGTAAGTCTTACCAATAAGTCAACCTGTGCCCCAATGCGCGTTTTGCGATAATTGCTTTCTCAAGGGGTTCCAAAGAGCCTATCACTACCCAGCCTTAAATACTACTGCCTATCCACTGTATGGCTACGGCACAGGCGCAGAGTTCGAAGGGAGCGAGACCGGCGCCCCACTTCCGGCACTAGCGCGCCTGCGCGGGAGCAGAAGCTTCCGCACATGCGCGCCGCGCGTTAAGGACGCCGAGCAGAAGCCGGTATCCAGCCCCCCACACCGCACGTGCGCACTGTCCAGCGGGTACATAATATCAATAACGGCAGAGCATATCAATAACTACATATATTATAGGATCCACCACTTCAGACCAACGGAGCTTCTATAGAAATAGGTAAAGGCCCATCAATACCCTCATTTCCAAGGTCACATCTCAAAAAATGCAAAACCACACAGTGCCCAATAACTTATAATAACAGTACACAATCTAATATAGCACGTTAGTATGGAATGTAGAAATCAGCACATTAAATATACAATACATAAATGGCATATATCAGCATCACATTAATATCAGGAGAATCACAATGTTTGTCCTTCCATCTATAGATAAGTTCAGTCAATCGCCGATATTCATAACAGCCATTGGGCATATATGTTGTAAAGCACATATTGATGTCTCAAGGTGTAGTAAATCTTTGCATATCCTAGAGGCTGGAAAGAGAAGGATAATTAAAACATATAAAAGAGGTCATAACCAACAGAGTCCAATGAGCCACAAGTCTAACGGGAACAAGGCCCTCCAAAAAAGAACTATAGCTGTTTTTCATTAAGGTCTATGGGAGTCATAGTGTCTAATGAGACGATCCATCTCGTCTCTTTTTGTTCCAGAAGTCGCATTGCGTTGCCACCCCTGATACCAAAGTGGACCAAATCAATGCCACATACTTTCAATAGTTTATGGTCACTTTGATGGTATTTAAGAAAGTGTCTTGGGAGTGTTTTTAATTGAAATGGATCTATCAATCCTTTAGCCGCAGCTATATCGCGTACATGTACCCGCACGCAAATTTTTAATTCACGTGGAGTAATTTCGATATAAATTTTTGAGCAAGGACATTTGGCTAAGTATATCACGTTTTTGAACTGCACGTAATGTAATGTAAAATATGATATTCCTTCGTAGCATGTGAGTTGTTTAATGTATTGGTTTTCATCATATTGCAACATGCAACACAATTACCGCAAGGAAAAAATCCCTGTTTGGGTCCACTTGTACTAAACGGATTACGGTTACATGCTACATAATGGCTCCTCACCAGACAATCTCTTAAGTTCAGGGCTCTCCTCGCAGTCATTAGAGGGCATTCTGGAATTGTTTTTGCTAATATGGGGTCAGTTTTTAATACATTCCAGTGTTTCCCCAGAATCTCGCGTAACTTTGACCATTGCTGATTATACGTGGTGATATAATGGACATTGGTATCACTAAATTTATTTTTTTGTTCCAATAAAGAGTTTCTAGGGGTTTTATAAGCTCGATGGTATGCTTTCTTAATGCATCTGTTACTATACCCCCTGTCACTAAATCGTTATCTCAATTCTCTTGCCTGAGTCTCAAATCCTAAATTGGATGAACAAATACGACGCATCCGTAAAAATTGGCCAACAGGGATAGCCCTAATTGAAGATGGGCTATGAAACGATGAAGCATGGAGTAAAGCATTCACTGATGTCTTCTTCCAGAATATATCAGTTTGTATTAACCGATTTGTATCAATTTCGATCATAATATCCAAAAATTCAATTCGTTTGATATCTGCTTTAAAAGTTAATTTGTTATTATATTTATTTTCATTGAGTCTTTGCATAAACTGTGTTAATTGGGACATCGATCCGTGCCATAAAAATAGCACATCGTCGATGTATAGTAGCCAGCATTGGACCCGATCAGCTATACCTGTAACATTGTCCTGAAAGATCTGTCTCCCCCAATAACCAAGGAACAGGTTGGCATATGCCGGAGCACATGCTGCTCCCATCGCTGTTCCCTGGCATTGGACATAAAAGGAATCCCTGAAGACAAAGCTATTATGGGTTAATATGAATTCAAGGAGATCCAGAATCAATTGACTCAAATCAGAGTCCAATCCACTGGCTCTTAGTAAAAATTCTGTAGCTCTTAGTCCATCCTGATGTCTAATACTAGTTTGTAGCGACTCAACGTCAGCCGTCACCAGATAGACATCAGGTTCAACATTTATCCCGTCAATCCGCCTTAGGATGTCCGTGGTGTCACAGACATAAGACGGCAAAAGTTCAACTAAAGGTTTCAAATAATAATCAATAAATTTGCATACTGGATCACATAGTCTGCCTACTCCCGACACAATGGGGCGCCCCGGCGGACTGACGGGATCCTTGTGGATTTTAGGAAGCAGATACAGAGTCGGCATTTTGAGAAATTTAACCAAAAGACAGTCATGAACCTTTTTTGGAATAATTCCTTGTTGGAATGCCCTCTCAATTAGTAGTGCGAGTTCAAAAAGAGACAAGATGGATCGTCTCTTTAGACACTATGACTCCTATAGGCCTTAATGAAAAACTTAGTTTTAGTTCATTTTTGTAGGGCCTTGTTCCCGTTAGACTTGTGACTCATTGGACTCTGTTGGTTATGTCCTCTTTTATATGTTTTAATTATCCTTCTCTCTCTGGCCTCTAGGATATGCAAAGATTTACTACACCTTGAGACATCAATATGTGCTTTACAACATATATGCCCAATGGCTGTTATGAATATTGGCGATTGACTGAACTTATCTATAGATGGAAAAACAAGCATTGTGATTCTCCTGATAATAATGTGATGCTGATATATGCCATTTATGTATTGTTTATTTAATGTGCTGATTTCTACATTCCATACTAATGTGCTAAATTAGATTGTGTACTGTTATTATAAGTTATTGGGCACTGTGTGGTTTTGCGTTTTTTGAGATGTGACCTGGAAAATGAGGGTATTGATGGCCTTTACCTATTTCTATAGAAGTTCCGTTGGTCTGAAGTGGTGGATCCTATAATATATGTGGTTATTGATATGCTCTGCCGTTATTGATATTATGTACCCGCTTGGCAGTGCGCACGCGCGGTGTGGGGGGCTGGATACCGGCTTCTGCTCGGCGTCCTTAATGTGTGGCCCGCATGTGCGGAAGCTTTTGCTCCCGAGCATGCGCACTGGTGCGGAAGCTTTTGCTCCCGCGCATGCGTGCTGGTGCGTGAGTCCCGGAAGTGGGCCGCCGGTATCGCTCCCTTCGAGACCGGCTTACGCCGTTGCCATACAGTGAATGGGCAGTAGTATTTAAGGCTGGGTAGTGATAGACTCTTTGGAACCCCTTGAGAAAGCAATTATCGCGAAAACCGTGTCGGGGCGCAGGTTGACTTATTGGTAAGACTTACATGGTTAGATTTATGCTGTACTATTTAAGTTTACCCTCTATCTTCCTACTGTGGAATGCATGCTTATACTCATAGAGCAATACATGCAGCTACTTCATATATACATTTTTTGTGAGGATGAACTACTGACACTTGCTTACTATGGTGTGTCTTGCTTCTAAAATTACACCTTTGCAACTGTATTAAGTTTGTTGAAACCTGCTTTACTATGAATTTTTTATGAACACTATCGATTTTTGTAATGTATTTTAATGGATTGTTAATAAAAATTGTTACTTTTTATACCATTTACTCTCCAGTTGTTTAAGATTTGTGCCTATGTTATAGGAGAGGGGTGTTTATTATGAGAGGGGGCCCTTACTTTGGGGGGCTCAACCTGGTGAACATTATTTGACTTATTCTTATGTTTGTTGTCAGCATGGCATAGTAGAAAGAAAAGGCCAAATGCCTGGTCTTTCTACTAATGCTGTAAAACAAGGGGGTGGTAACTGCCAGCAGGCTCCCCTTGTTACACAGTTTGGCTGGGCCCCATACTGCAGTACTGCTGCAACGACAGATCTGGTGGAAAGGCCAGCTATTGCTGACATTTAGGGTGACATGTATATACGGGGCTGTTCCAGTATTCTGGCGCGCTTTAAACCCAAAAACTGGCGCAGCCCTGTTCTCTAGATTTCTAATCAGGCGCACTCCAAAATTTGGCGCATTATCGGGCACCTGCAGCATTTTGTAATGGGTCTGAGATTGGGAGGCATGCTGGAGGCGTGTCGCACCACATCCATATGATTCCACACATTTATGACTGGAGGATGGCAAGACTGGGTGAATCATTGCTGAAACATGTAGACCAAGGTAAAAGTGGGCTACTTGAGCCTGATTTGTTGCTTTGGAGCTAGAAAGTCCCTAATTTATGACCCGCAGTAGGACAGGTTCATAAATTCAGGCGCATTCTACGCTACTAATGCTCGTCAAAAACTTCTGGGCCCCAAAATACATACATGTCGCCTTTAGTGTGCACCTGTGCTCCCTGCAAGAAGATTCAGGAATATCCGTGCAGACATATGCGGTCATTACCCAGACGTTTTAAGTATATGGATTTAGTAGTTAACCCCTTTCTGACATTGGACATACCCATACGTCCTAGCGCAAATGGACGTATGGATACATCCTAGACATTGTGTGGACTCTCAAGCAGGGCTCGCATGATTGCAGCATGGGATCAGCTGTATATTGTAGCTGGCCTCTAGTTGCATCATCCGCTGCTAAAGCTCACTCTGGACGCGGGTGATTAGCCCCTTAGCTGCTGTGATATCTCGCGATCGCGGCAGCTAAGGGAAGGACAGAGGAAGGTGGCTTCTTCTGTTTTCCCTAGAAGCAGCCATGGCACCATTGTGTTTGCTACAGTCTTATCTGACACCCCCTGAAGTCTTTGTTAGACTTACAGGGCTTCTGGTGATGTCACAAATGCTATTCTGTGGCCTGTGGGCACAGCTGGGCATAGTAATTGACAGTCACCATGTGCTATGTATTTCTCTCCATTGTATCAGTGATCTGAAGATCAATGGTACAAGTCCCCTATGGGGAAAACAAAAAAAAAACAGTAAAAGAGTAAAAAGAAAAGTAAAAAAAAAAGAAAAACACAAACACAAAAATCAAATAAAAACACACACACCACCCTTTTCCCCTTTAGAAACGCCAATCATCCCCCCAAAAATAAAAAAATAAATAAAGTACGCAACTTTGGTATTGAATGCTGTAAACCCCCCGCCCAAAAACAAACAAAATTGCAATTTTCATTCATCCTGCAGCACATAAAATAGAATAAAAAGAGATCAAAAACTCATAAAAATGCCAAAATGGTACCAATGAAAACGTCATTTCATCCCACAAAATAATGCTTACACAGCTTTTTATATCGAAAAATAGAAAAAAAATATGGCTATTATGAGACAACGGTGCATACATATTGCTTTATATAATAAAACACTTTTTAATTTTTTTTTAAAGGGCTTCAGCTTTAAAAAAACTATATCGATTGGGTATCACCATAATCATACCGACCCACAGAGGAAAACTAACTTGTCATGTATACTGCATGGTGAGCGCTGTTAAAAATAAAAAAAAAACACTACTAGGATTGCAGTATTTTCCTCACCGTGCCTTCCAAACACTGGATTTAAAATTGATCAAAAAATAATGTTCCCCTATAAATGATACCAATAAAAACATCAACTCATTCCACAATAAAACAAGCCCATGCACAGCTCCGTACACAAAAAAATAAAAAAAAGTATAGCTCTCAGACTATGGCGTTGCAAAAACGTGTTTTCCTTTTTGATTAAAAGTGTTTTTAGATCTAAAAGCAGGAAAACATAAACTACAAATTTGGTAACGCTGCAATTGTATCAGCCTACCAGGATTGCTGTTTTTTGTTCAAAACACCTCACAAAAACCTCGACAAAAAGCCATCAAAGTGTCATATGAATCCCACAATGGTAGCAATAAAAACATCAATTTATCTGTATACAAAAAAATAAAAAAGTTATGACTGTCAAACTATGACACCATAAAAAAAGCATTTCTATTGTATAAAAGAAATAAAACATAAAAAACTATATAAAATTTATAGAATTGTAATTGTACTGACCCACATAATAAAGTTTTCCTGTCATTAATACCGCATGGGGACGCTGTAAAAATGAAGCCCAGAAAACAATGGCGGAACTGCATTCCCCCCACACATTTTCATAGCCCAATGCTCAAAAAACTGTGAAACACCTGTGTGCCCGAAAATCACAATACACCCCTAGATGAGATCCAAAATGACTTCTGGAAGGTTTAACCTATTCTGGTACTTTGGGGGCTTTGTAAATGTGACATGGCACCCACCAAAATCTGCGTTCCAAAAGCCAAATAGTGCTCCCTCCCTTGTATGCCCTGACATGTGCCCAAACTGCAGCTAACATCCACATAAAGGGTATTGCCAAACTTGGAAAAAATTGCGTAACAAATTTTGGAGTGTTTTTTTTTCCAGGATTCCTTGTAAAAATGAAACATTTTCAACTAGAATTGCAGATTGTTTTTTCATTTTCATGGCCTAATGCTCAAAAATTTGTGAAACACCTGTGGGGTCGAAATATTCCTTAAGGAGTGTAGGGTGTTTATTAAGTTTTAGCACCTTAGGGTGTCCGTAAACCTGAAATGACGACTAAAGAAAATCGTAATGAAAATGAGACCCCAGAGTCAATTAGGTGCTCCTCCAATTCTGAAGCTTGTGGTTGAGCCAAATTGTGCACTAGAGCCACATATGGGATGTCTCTGAAAACGGCAGAATTAGGGGAATGGATATTGAGTTGCATTTCCCTAGTCACATTTACCATGTTCCAGTGAATAATGGATAAAAATTGAAAATCTGCAAAAAAAGTGAAATTTTGAAATTTCACCTCGACTTTGCCTTAATTTCTGTGAAATACCGAATACCAGTTAATAAACTTCCTAACTGCTGTTTTGAATATTTTAAGGGGTGTAGTTTCTTAGTCATCTATGGAGGTATCTAACATACAGGCTAATAAAAGCCACATCAGAACTGGATTGGTACCTAAAAAAATTATTGTTGCTAAATTTCTTTAAAATGTGAAAAATTACTACTAACGGCGACATGTATGAAAGGCTTGTTCACTCTTTTTCTGGCGTACAATGCACCTGAGCCGGCTACGATATCTAATGCGCCTAACGTATGTGTTAGGCGCATTGTTCGTAAGACTCGACACTTCCAAATGCGCCTACATGAGAGGGTGTTCTGGGGGCATTATGGGGGCATTATGGAGGTGTGTCGCACCACATTCGTAAGATTAGATACATATATGAATGTGGTTTGGCAAAACTAGGCGCATTACTGCTCCTACAGTCAGACCTATTTTAATGTGGTCTGCCTGAGCCTGAGGAGTCGAAGTGAAGCTAGATTTGCTGTAAGGGGCAAAAATTTCCAATATTTCTCAACTTACACCAGTACAAAAATAAAAAATAATTTCTTATAATTATCAAACTATATACAATTTAATTATTTAAATTTAATGAAAAATTTTATCATATAAAATTAATATAAAAATATATAATATCCCCAAAATATAGAAATGTCTCCGATAAAATGTATTTAAAATTAATAGAATCTAAAACTAATTTTACATTAAATAATCCACTGATTATGTTGTTCAGATTTTTATATTTAAAATTTTTACTACATTATATTTGAAATTTATTTTTGCTGCTCTCACCCTTTATTCTACATACAGCAAGAGCTGGAACAGCACTGGTATTGCTGAGACCTGTGATCCTAAAAGCAAGATCATAACCATAGTTTCTATTCACTGACATGCTATTCTAATGACTTTTCTTTTATTTCCAACCTATCTATAGCCTTTATACATGTTAGGCGCCTAAGTTCTGTAATACGCCTAACACACAGGCGAGGCGTGATGAACTTTACACACCATTTATGAATGCACAAAAACCACTTTCATACATTAGGCGCATTATACACTGGAAAAAAGATGAGAAATTGAACTTCGATGCGCTTTTCTAAGCTCTCTAATGTCATAAAAAAATAAAAGGACATTTAAAAAATGATGCCAACCTACAGTATATGATATAGTAGATGCTAGTTATAAACTATTTTGTGTGGAATAACTGTCTTACATGCAGAATTTTTTGAATTTTGAAAATGGAAAATTTTTCCAAATCTTGATGATATTTTTTCACAAATAAACAAGAATTGTAGACCAAAATTTCTTACTTACTAACTTAAAGCACAATGTGTCACTAGAAAACAGTCTGTGTATCACATAGGTAATAGTTATTCTCACATAAAGTGACAGATTTAAAAAATGGGGCTCTGTTAGAAAGGCCAAAACTGATAGTGGTAGGAAGGGAATAAGAAAACTGAACTGTGAGCTTAAAGGGGTTTTTGCATCTGGCTGTCTGACAGAATGGACTCTTCACAGCCAGCTTGAGGCTTTTGTTTCCTGAGGGCAGTTCTGCAGCAGTGACTGGCATTTCAGCTCTGCTATTCCTATCTGAGACTGTTAGACATTGGTGATGGTGGGGTTTTAACCACAGGGCACAAGGCTACAGAGCTTTAAAGGGTTAAAGTTTATCAGCCAGAAAGATAAATAAGCACTTGTGCTGATGACAAGACAGATAAGCCTGTTTAACTTCTATGTTGCCTCCTGTCTTTAAATTTGGATTAGCTTCACAAACACCCCTTTACCACCACAGGGCAGAGCTTACTCTGAATGTGTACTGAGGGGCTTAAATGCTTTCACCCTCTTTTTCTGCATCATGTTTAGGCTAGGATGGGGTGTATTGGTAGTAAATGTGGAAGTCCTCAGTAAGAACCAACGTGACACCACACACTGCACCTCTAGTAAATCACTATATTAATGATCACAGCATGCAAACAATGTGTTTTATTAAAATACCTTCCTTGTGTAAATCAGCTGGATTGAAATAAATAGTAATGGAAGGAATGCGACTCACTGTGCTGAAAACAAGATTAAATAGATAGGATATTGGATCAGGAATTTGCAGGTGCTCATACTGTTTGAGTTGTTAGTGGTCTTTCAATCAGATAAGGATGTGAGTAGCCTAAATGTTGTAAATGCTATATGTCATGTTCCCTGGCTTTATAGAATCTAAATATACAACCTTCTATTTACAAAATACATGATTATCTACAGCTGTCTACCATCTCTTTATCTCTGTATCCCAGCTTGCCTACCATTGCAATGCCTGAATGCTTGCAGACTAGGTTGGCATTGCTTTATCTCTCTAGTCTGTAATGCTATTTGGTGTGGCCATGTCCTGCTACCTCTCTGTCTTAGATCCAGCTTTCAATCTTATGTCTTCCTCCATCTGTTCAATCCTGTATTTATATAGCTTCTGCATATCAGAAATATAGTATAGTCAAACTGTGTCCTTCTCCATTTCCTGATTGTTTTACAGTCTACTGCTTGAAGTCTATATTATTACAGATGCTTTTCTGCCTGCTTTTAATATTTATTATTACCTTGCATATATTTTTTCAGATAGTATTTGCTTAAATAACATTTATTTTTATCTTTAGGTATTTTTCCTACTTCTGTACTGGTTAATTACAGGGTTTACAATATTTTCTAACATACAGTAAGCCTCTTAAAACAAGCCTGTAAGGGCTTTAAAGAAACACTTCCGTCAGAAAGGGCTAATTTTGTTAAAATATTCCTGACAGTATTTTTTAAATTATTTTGTCAGTCCTGGTCAATTGAAAATTACATATAGAATCTTGCTCATCTATAGCTGTGATGGTAAAGAAATAAAACTACTGATGGAAGGCAGAGTAATTGTAGTTTACTGTTGCTGCTGTGAGAAATGCTTTTCTGCATGTAGAACAAATAGTAGATATTATCTGGACAGTAATAGATAATAATTAGACTAGACTGAAAAGGCAACGGGAAGAGGAAACTCAGAAAGAATAATGGGTTAATCTTTTTCTTTGATGGAGGGTTTTCAAGCTTTCTTCACACATCAAAAAAATGGAAAATTGTAGGCTAACACTTGCTGTCCTTTCTGAGAGCAGCATAAAATAGTGACAGGAACTCTGATATGAACAGTGCATCTATTAGTAATTATGTGTTGTTTGGTCAAACTCACAATTTAATCTTGGCAGCGTAAAGGCCAGAGCCATGAAGGGTCTAGTGTATTCATGAGATGCAGACTCCCTTTTCTTTTTATGCGTCATAAAAATCTGTCAATCAGTGGATGGGGGTCTTCATCTTCATCTCATGATTCTTCCTCTACGTTGCTGGTTGCACACTGTAAGAATTAAGCAGTGAGATTGACCACTCTACACCATAATCATATATAGCAGCACACTGTTCAAATCAGCATTCCTGTCTAGTGTTGAGCGATTGCGTTGGCTATCGAGATCGATCGATAGTCGATAGTCGGCCGCTATCGATAAGGTTTTTCGATAGTGAGCGTCGATTATGAGCGATGACCATTAAAGTCTATGGAGAGCAACAACACCTTCATTATTCACCCAAACAAGGCTGGAGAAGCATGAAATTAACATCCACAAACTGTCAAATGGATACGTGCACATCTGTAGGCAACACACTTAGGTTTAAAAAGTCACAGAAAAAAAGTCCACAGACCATTCACTATCCCCTGTCTTGTACCCACAGCCTGACCCTTAAACTGCATCTACCCCACAAATTGAAAAGTGTCCAGAAGCAGTATGAATTTGAACCATCATCTTACTTTAAACCCTGTACATTGAAATCGCCTTGTCCCTGGCCACAGCATGAGCCCCAAACCTGCATGACCCCGCACATTTAAAAAGTTGCCGGGAAAAAGGAGTTCTTTCAACGCATCATTTAGTTTCACTGGACATTGATTATACCGTTCCTGGACCACAGCATAGCCCCAAACCTGCATGAACCACCCACATTTAAAAATTCCGTAAAAAGGAGTCTTTCAACCACCATTTAAGTTTCACTGGACATTGAACTATACCTGTCCTGGGCCTCAGCAATGACCCCATGGCCGAGTTACTGTGGTGCGGTGAGAGCCCAGGCTGGCGTCCGTCATCTATCAACACACAGGTCAAAATGCCCTGAATAGACGCACAACGAAAACTGGCGTGCTGAACAGAGTGCGGAAGCGAAGGTGTGATGAAACACCAGCCTTCCTCTCATACACAGTCAATACCTGGGTAGCGCTTGTCCCTCCGTATGAGTGTGACCAATTGAAGCTTCACTTGGAAATACTGGTGGTTAACGCTCCTGTTACAGCCCAGTGCCCTTATCGTTGGCATTCTTTTTCTCATTTTACTCAACGATGCTGGAGGAAATGGGTCTCTGTACTTTGTCTCTGTCCCGTGCTTCCATACTCCGTCCTCTGAATAGCCTACATGCGGTCCAAGTTTTCCTGTACCTCCCTTGTACTAATTCAGAGGAATTTTTTTAAACGAAGCTCGTACATGCAAGGGGGTTTTTTTAGTACTTTAATTCTAGAAAACACATTTTTTAAAATAGGAGATGGAATCCCAGCATGTCTTTGTTTCTCCTTTTTTTTCATTGTATAAAATGGTTTGTCCTCAATACAAGGATTGATGCTATGTTAAAGATCTTGCAATATGTGTCCCATTAACAGTGTCCATAACCTATTCCTGTTTCTGACGACGACCATCACCCTTGAGTCACTCCTTGACAATTGTTGAAGATATTCAAATGTCTGTTTTAGAAAACAACATTTTTTAGAATAGGAACCTGTAGTATAGCTGCATGTCACATCTAAATGCCCCCAAAAATTCAAAGCATGACCCTTAGCCACTTTAGGGACAATTGTTAAGAACAAATGTCCTTTAGAAAACAACATTTTTTTTAGAATAGGACCTGTAATATACTGCATGTCACAGCAAAATGCCCCCAAAAATTCAAAGCATGACCCTTTGAGCCACTCTTGGGACAATTGTGAATAACAAATGTTGTTAGAAACAACATTTTTTAGAATAGGCCTGTAGTATATCTGCATGTCACACAGCAAAATGCCCCCAAAAATTCAAAGCATGACCCTATGAGCCACTTTGGACAATTGGTGAAGAACAAATGTCTGTTATAAGCAACATTTTTAGATTAAGGGACCTGTAGTATACTGCATGTCACAGCAAAAATCACCCAAAAATTCAAAGCATGGACCACTTTGAGCCACTTTGACAATTGTGAAAACAAATGTCTATAAGAAACACATTTTTTTAGAATAGGACTCCTAGTAAGCTGCATGTCACACAAAATTCAATTCCCCCGAAAAATTCAAATTCATGATCCATGAGCCACTTTTTTGACAATGTGAAAGAACAAATGTCTATTAGAAACAACATTTTTTTTCGAATAGGACCTGTATGGTTTTTTCTGCATTTTTTCAAAGCAATAATGCCCCCAGAAAATTCAAAGCATGACCCTTTGAGCCACTTTGGTCAATTGTGAAGAACAAATGTCTGTTAGAAACAGGAACATTTTTTTATAATAGGAGCCTGTAGTATTGCTGTCATTTCAAAGCAGCATGACCGCAAAAAATTATAAAAATGACTTCCCAAGCCCACTGTTAAAAATTGTAAGGGAAAATGCCACTTATAACCACATTTCTGTTTCCAAAGGACCATGATTATTGCTGTATCTCAACAGTTACATGACCCCAAAAAATTTAGTAAATATGACTTCTCAGCACTTATTAAAAATGTGAGGGAGAAATTGCCACTTAGAAAGCCACATTTCTGTTTCCAAAGGACCATAATTAAGCTGTATCTCCACAGCAACATGACCATCAAAACTATTGACAATGCAAAAAACTTCTTAAGTAAAGTTGAGTAAATGGAAACGAGATGTCATGAAACCTTGCTGTCTTTTACAGTCTCCACAACGCAAAACCCAGCAAAATGAACTGTTGGGAAAAGTAGAATAAAAATTGCTTAAGAAATTATCATTTTTAACAAAAAGTTTTTCAGGAGGACCATATCTGTTTGAAAAGGAATGTGAAGTAGAAACCGGGCAACTAATCGGTGACCTATCGGCAATTGGGGCCACAACATCATCAGAGATCCATGCTGATTCAATCTTATGAAAGTCAAACGATCCACATTATCTGTGGAAAGCCGTATGCGTTTGTCGGTAATACCTCCTCCAGCTGTGCTGAAGGTTCCGCTTCAAGATATGACGCTGGCTGCTGGGCAGGACAACACCCTATGAGCGTGATGAGCCAGCTCGGGCCATCATCCATTTGGATACCCGGAAGGCTAATGGGTCCGGAACACATGCAAAATCATCGGTGTTGAGACGCAGATTAGTCGTGCACCAGATCTTAAGCCGTGATCTTTCTGTGATTTGTATTTGCCCTGCATTGCATGCATTGGTGAGGTGGAAACAAAGATTGTTCAGAGTTCTAACATTGTAGCTATTCTGCCACCTTGCCTGCTGCCTGCCGCTAACGCTACTTGGCACCTACTGCTGTCACGTCGCTGATGTTTGTTCCACCGGGACATTTGGGGAACGTGAGAGCAGATGCAACAGAGTCTCTCCAGTTGAGCAATCGCAAGTGTCCCCTCCATTTCCTCGCATTTTACTCTCTATTTGGGTGGGTGGTAAAGGAAAGTGCTGAGTTTTGTTTTTTGTACCGAGGGATCCAGGAGGGTGGCCACCAAGTATACTGGATGTATTCAATTTTGATGGCCTTAATGAGAGGATCATTTGGAGGAAATGGAGCATCAAGCATCATGTGAGAAGATGGAGCCTTGATTTCCCCAAGCCTCTGGGTCGAGTGCACTAGCAAACTGATCTAACCCTCATCTTCCTCCTCCGCCTTCAAATTCGCGCCAACCTCTTTCCAAGGGCAGGGATGTCGGTGACATCGGTGTCTAGGAATTCCTCCTCCTCCTCCTCCTCCTCCTCTCCGCTGCCCCGGCTCACAGCTTCAACACAGCCCTGACTATGCCTGAGATGATGCACCCTGAGAGCTGATGCGCCACCTTGCACTAGCTCTGGACCCCGGAACCACTGCCTAAAGAAACGATAAATTGTGAAACGTCGGGCCTTGTGGATTTGACGGAGAGAAAGGCTCCAGTGTCCGCATCTGTGTCCGCTCCTCCTCCGTCGCTGGCGGGACCGGTTTTTCGAGAGTGTCCAAAACGATCGTTCCAGAACTAAACACCAACAATGCTCATGGCTGACACAAGTGGCATTGTCCCGCACTGAACCATTTTGATGGACTTCTTCAGAACACTTGCAAGGATGGTGCAAGCCTCTTTCACCTGCCTCCACTCTTCGGTGTTTTCAACACCCCCGAGGTCCGTTGACCTCTGCTTGTCCAGGCCCATAGTGTCACTTCGTACTGCGTAATGGCCATTTGCGCTGCCCTGCCCACAATCGCTGGATGCATGTGAGGGTGTGGAATTCCAGCGTTTAGCCCTCGTCAACAATGAGACGGTTGACGGGGAGGCCGAGCTGACCGCAACGCAGCCCCGAGGCGGACGAAGGCAGGGATGCGAATGGCGGAAGTGCGAACTCAGACCTCAGAGCCTTCTTCAGCCAGCAGTCCAGACCCGGTGTAGGCTCTTTAGAAATTCTGGACGATAAGTACATGACATGTGCCTTAGGCAAAGGAATGTCTCCAGCCTACCGATCTTAAGGGCGGCCAGCAGTATTTCGCCCTTATCGCACACGTGCACCTTGCTGGCACAAGGTTTCTTGTCACCCAGCCAGCGCTCGGTCTTCGTTGCTTATGCGGTCCACAGCTTCTCTGACCTGTGTGTGGACGGTTCTCCAAGGCAGATTAATTATTCAACACGGCCTGGTGTCTCTGGGCACGTTATGCCAGCCATAGACCCTTGGGGACAAGGAGCCTTCACCATCTCCCTCGGTTTGAAAGCGTGGCGCCGAGCCTGAGAGCCACCGTCACCCCCAGACACATCCACCCACTCACCCAGTTGAGCTGTCACAGAGATATAGTGCCCTTGTGCCTGTGCCATTACTAAGTCCAATTGTTCGTGGTGAGATGGACTTTTCCGGACCAGCAGCATGCACGACACAAACGCGCTGTGAAAAATTTAGATGACACAACGCCAAAAAACGTGTGCTGGCCGAGGCAGGGGACTGACGGCTTGTTCACTGGCAAAGAAAGCCTGCTCGGCATCTGGTTATTGGGCAGGCGAGGGCCATCGATGTGGCGGAACACCCACCTGTGTCCACCAGACGAAAGAAGGCAACATTTCCAAGGCCAAAAGCCTGGCAATGCGCATTCAGCTTTTGGCTTTGGGGTGGTTTGGGTTTAGAAGTGTTTCTTCTGCTCCCAAACCTGGAAGACAGAAGGGGCTGGCTGCCTAGACTGGCTGCTTACGGTGTGCGAAGGTCGTCAAACTGGGGCGGAAGGAAGAAGGGTAGGTGATGGGTCTCTGGTGTGCTGTGGTACTCGGGGCACTGTGGAGGCGGAAAGCCAGATACTTGAGCCCTGATCAAGACTCTGAGGAGACCTGGGCAGCCTGAATGAAACGCTTGGTTTGGCGAGAGAGGAGGATGGCGGAGACAGAGGTGTGACAGTGGTTGGAGGGCCCGGCGTCGTCTGGCCATTATTTGGCCAAGTGTTCCCTCCATTTCAAACTCAAGCATTTCGCTGCAATGTGACTAGAGACCTTTGGTTGGTGGTTTTAACCACTTAAGGTTCTTGTGCCTCTACTTTTGCGTTTTTTTCGGCAAAGGCGGCATATGAACATCGCCTGGGTGAATCAGAGCTTGCTCAAAGAAGGCCAGGCTTGGAAGGTCCTGGACTTTTTGAACGGCGATAAGCGAGGAGCGGGTTTGCGCTGACTGTGGCGTGGCCTGAATCATAATCAGCGGACTTTCTGCGACACGCCCTCTCTATCCCTTTTTGTGGCGGGACCCCGTAATTGACACTGGACCCCATCGTCTTCCTCCTCGTCCCCACTGATCAAGCGCTCGCAAGCATATTCTGTGGAAAAGACACAAGATGGATCCGCAATGTCGGTCATCAGCATCATCATCAACACAGGACTTGTCGTCCTGACTTTCTTCTGTCATCCAGAAAGCTAGCGGCTAGCGGGCTACAAGGAAGGGGCACTGCAAGTCGTTGCCGACCTGCCCGGAAATTTTTGCCGATTGGACCGTCTTTTCCTTCACCTCCTCGGATGGCATCATAACTGGTCGTCAGAGCAGACTAAATCATCCTCTTGATCTTTAACATGCCTTCTGACTCCCCTCAACCGCATTTTTCATCAAAGAGGTCTTCAGACAATGTATTATCCACAGTGTGGGTACAACGAGTTGGACATTGTGGGCTGCTTCATGTTGGACCGGTGGGATTGCTGATGACGACATTTTGGCCGCGACTATTCTGAGCGAGGTACGAGGAGTTGCAGGTTGCATTAACCACTTGAAGGACAGTTTGGCGACGATTTTCGTTACTTAGATTCCACAAGGGCCCTGACCCAGCGATGACAGCCTGACGTCCTGCAACAGACTATCCGCTGGCATGCTTTTTGTCGCCAGCACTGAAGTAAGCACCCCTTCTCTCGTTACCCCTAACCTCCAATGTGCTGAACACCCCCCCTCTTGCTCGCTTACCACCATCATTTCGCTCCAGTGTTCAGAAATATAAAAATTTGGAATGTATGGAATAGTTTTGGAAAGTCTCTTATTAAAAGAACGGCAAAATCACAGCTATTCTCAAATCCCCGCTAATCAAAACAAAATTGCTGGATTCAAATTACCAGCAAGGTTGTCTAGTCAGATCAAATCATGACAGGCCAAAGAGTCCAAAAATCACTATCTGTTATGTTTATGGTATAATAAACGGTATTTTTTTTGCACTTTCAATTCACCACCTGTGGTGAAAATAGAATTGCTGTTTTTAAGATTTACTGTAATGCTCGTCAATGAACACTGCTGGGTCCAAAAGTCAAAAAAACCACGTACTGTTATCTTTTGGTTTAATAAACGATATTTTTTGCACCTTTCAATTCACCTGTGGTGAATATAGAATTGCTGTTTTTAAGATTTACGTAGATGCTGCCCGTCAATGAACAATGCTGCTGGTGTGACAAAAAGTTCCAAAAACACTTTACTGTATGTTTTTGATTATAATAAAACGGTATTTTTTTGCACCCTTTCAATTCACCTGTGGTGAATAAAGAATTGCTGTTTTATAAGATTTACGTAGATGCTGTGTCAATAACAATGCTGGGTGCCAAATCAAAAAACACGTAGCTGTTATGTTTGGTAATAAATAAACCGATATTTTTTGCACCTTTCAATTCACCTGTGGTGAATATAGAATTTTTGCATTTATAAGATTTTCGTAAGATGCTGCGTCAATGTACAATGCTGGGTGTGCCAAAAGTGTCAAAAAACACGTAACTGTTATGTTTTGGTATAATAAACGATATTTTTTGCACCTTTCATTCACTTTGGTGAAATATAAAATGCTGTTTTAAGATTTACGTAATGCTGTGTCCAATTGAACAATGGCTTGGTGTGCAAAAGTCAAAGAACACGTAACTGTTATGTTTTTGATATAATAAACGGTATTTTTTTTGCACCTTTCAATTCAACCTGTGTGAATATAGAATTGCCTGTTATAAGATTTACCGTAGAGTGCCGTCAATGAACAATGCTTGGGTGCAGCAAAAGTCAAAAAAACACGTAACTGGTATGTATTTTGGTATAATAAACTGTATTTTTTTTTGCCCTTTCAATTCACCTGTGGGTGAATAATAGAATTGCTGTTTAAAGATTTACGTATGATGCGCGTCAATGAACAAAGCTGGGTCTGCGCCAAAAGTCAAAAAACAACTAACTGTTATGTTTTGCGTATAATAAACGATATTTTTTCATGCCAACCATAGATCGTCTGCATCCACCTGTGGTGAACTTCTCCTTATAAGATTTACGTAATACGCATTCCACATGAACACAATATCGAGCGCTTGCGAACTGTGCAAAAGTCCAAAAAAAGCCACGTAACCTAGTTAGTTCACTGATACACACACACAAACCGCAGGCGTATTTTTTGCACCATTACCAATTCACCTGTGTGAATAGAGAATTGCTGTTTTAAGATTTACGTAGATGCTCGTCAATGAACAATGCTGGGTTGCGCAAAAGACAAAAAACACGTAACTGTTATGGTTTGGTATAATAACAACGGTATTTTTTTTCACCTTTCAATTCACCTGTGGTGGAAAATAGAATTGCTGTTTTTAAGATTTGACTAGATGCTGCGATCAATGAACATGCTGGGTGGTGGCAAAAGTCAAAAAAATACGTAAACTGTTATGTTATTTTGGTAATATAAACTATATTTTTTTGCACCTTTCAATTCACTGTGGTGAATATAGAAATGGTGCTGTTTTAAGATTTACGTAATGCCCTGTGTCAATGAACAATGCTGGGTGTGCAAAAGTAAAAAACACGAACTGATTATTTTTGATATAAATAAACGTATTTTTTTGCCACCTTTCAATTCACCTGTGGTGAATATAGAATGCTGTTTTAAAGATTACGTAGAAGCTGCGTCAAGAACAATGCCTGGGTGCGCCAAAAGTCAAAAAACACTTAACTGTTATGTTTTGGTATTAAAATAAACGTATTTTTTGCACCTTTCTCAATTCACCTGTGGGTGAATAAAGAATTGCCAGTTTAAAGATTTTACGTAGATGCTGCCGTCAATGACAAAGCTGGGTTGCAGCAAAAAGTCAAAAAACACGTAACTGTTTATGTTTTGGTATAATAAACGATATTTTTTTGCACCTTTGCCAATTCACATGTGGTGAATATAGAGATTGCTTGTTTTAAGATTTACTTAGATCTGCAGTCAATGAACAATGCTGGGTGTGAAAAGTCAAAATACACTATACTGTCTATGTTTTGATATAATAAACGGTTATTTTTTGTTGCCACCTTCAATTCACCTGTGGTGAATATAATGAATGCTGTTTTAAGATTTTACGTAGATTCAGCGTCAATGAACAATGTGGGTGCGCAAAAGTCAAAAAACACGTAAACTGTTTTATGTTTTGGTATAATTAAACGGTCTTTTTTTTCAACCTTCAATTCACCTGTGTGAATATATAATTGCTGTTTTAAGATTTACGTAGAGCTGCGTCAATGAACAATGCTGGGTGCGCAAAAGTCTAAAAAAAACAACGTAAACTGTTAATGTTTTGGTAATAATATACGATAATTTTTGCACCTTTCAATCACCTGTGGTGAATATAGATATTGCTGTTTTAAATTTACATAGATGCTGCGTCAATGAACAATGCTGGGTGTCAAAAGCAAAAAAACACGGTAACTGTTAGTTTTTTGGTATAATAAACGATAATTTTGCACCTTTTCAATTCACCTGTGGTGAATATAGAATTGCTGTTTTAAGATTTACGTAATGCGCATCAATGAACAATGCTGGGGTGTGCAAAAGGCAAAAAACACTAACTGTTTGTTTTGGATATAATAAACGGTATTTTTTGCACCTTTCATTCACCTGTGGTTAAAAAAAAATTTAGGAAAATTGCTTTTTAAGATGATGTTAGATGCGCGTCAATGAACAATGCTGGGTTCGCAAAAGTAAAAAAACATTAACGTGGATGTTTTTTCGTTACGATACACGTATTTTGGCAACAAACTACCCATGCTGACTACAAGAGATGCTGTACTTGTAATTTAACGTGCAAGGTGGATATATCAACAGTTAACAGGGTAAATGGGTAAAATTGAAAATGAACACCTATCTGAAATGTATACTGATAATAAAAAGTGGAGTTTTTTGCAGCTAAAACAAAGAGACCCTGTGCAGTACTAGATGATGTTTAAATCAATATAATATAAGTTTCACATGGCTGCCCATATCTAGGAAATATGTTCAATACAAACTGTTAATACATAAAGATATTCCACTACAATGTCAACACTAAGTCAATAGGTGAACTTTATCCCAGTGTTTCTTTAAATATAGAGCTGTCTGTGTTCCTGCCCTCTGGGGCCCCCCCCCCGCTCCCCACCCGCCTGTGAATTTACACGCGGTAGAGGCTGTCTTTAAATACTCTAGCTAACTACATAAAATCTTCAAATCTTCCTAATCTAACTAAAATGGAAGGATCACAGCTTCTAGTAGAGGTTTCTTTGCCAGAAATAGACTAATTTCGCTGAGTCGTTTGAGGCCACAGGCAGAGCGGCAGGTCCCATCCTATGAGACGCTGAGAGACACTGAGGACTGAAACCAGGAAACGCTGTTCTATGTAAAACGGGTCATGTGATTTTTCCAGCCAATCGCAAACCATAAACACATCCCATTCATGACGACGCACACACTCATCCACACTGCCCTATTTCTGTAATCTAGATATTCTGGACCGCCAAAATTAACAAAGCGCCGAAATGGCGCGATCTTAATAGATGATGCACCCGATTTTAAACCTAATTACGCAAAGATCTGGAAATTTCGATCACCAAAAAAACCTTGCCGATTTCAACTTTGTCGATAAAAATCGCTCAACACTATTCCTGTCCAAACTACAGGGTGCTCTCAAGAGTGGGCAGCAAGAATCAGTTGAGAGGTTGCCTTTTAAAGACCAAGCATGTTTCCCCTTTTTCATGGTTGCATTCCACTAGCTGTAAAATCAAAAACCCAAGAATAAAAGAATAGGGCATTCGACACCCAATAAACGATGAGACAAAAATAAAATATTAATAATTTATTAACTAATAATAATTAATTAAAATAAGCATTGTAGGAGAAAGTTCATGATCTCCCCATTGTATGGTTTGAAAGAGAAAAGAAAAAAACAAAAATATCTAAAAATTGAATGATAAGGAAACAAAAAAAAAAAATAAAGGATTAAAAATTAGTATTATCAAGAGGTAATCCAAACACACTTAAGGGAGAGCAGGGCAAGACACCCTTTAGTGGCTCATGTACAGCGCTAAATTATTTAAACATCTTATGGTTAATTTTAAATTCAACATTAAGTCCCATTGGTTTTAAAGTGTTTAATTTATAAATCCATTCAAGTTATTTCTCTTCAAGGATGGTAGAACGATCACCACCTCTTTTTAACGGTGGAACATTATCAATATCCATACATTTAAAAGGGATATTCAATGTGCCCTGCTTCCAAAAAATGTTTGGATACAGGAAGATCTAACCTACTCTACATAAATCTTCTTTCATAGAACATATATCACTCAATCTGAATTGCATGTGAAATAAGATTTAATAGGGAATTTTTTTTATTGGAACACACTATTTGCTTTGGATAATGAACCATATCCATTGACATGAAAATAAAAGTATAAAAAAAAAACTATAGAATATTACTTACCCTACGGTTACAATTAGGAGAGATTAGGTTAACAAACAGTAATGTGAACTAATCAACCACTTTAAATTTGCCCTATAAATCTGGCTGCAACAACCCAGCAACACCAGTAATTTTTTTTACTTCTTTCAGGATTTGGAAGAGACAGGTGCTCTATCGTTGCCTATGTTATCATTTTGTCTAAGGCCAATTTCATATTTCCTGCCTGTACTTTGTACTGAGAGCTTTCTCGGACCCTGTCCCGAAGAACATACATGTGGCCATACTGTTCACTGAACAAACATGTTTGTTTACTCACACCCTTGGAAAGGAGTGTGGCATCCAGAAGTGCCTTGTGCTAGTGAGTGTGGAGCCTGGACCTAGCCTCGCCTCCCTCTCAGCGTTTGACGTGGGACCTCGCACTTCTAGGTAGTGCGGATAGTGGGAAAGGAAGAAAAAATCCAGGCACTGGCTGTGTGTTAAATGCAATCAGCCCACTTCAGATGAATAGGACTCTAATATATGCACCTTGGTTTCTCCTGAAGGGGAAGGTTTCTTACAGTCTGAAGCTAGAACCTTCCTCTCCTGGTTTAAGGAACGCTCTTTGCAACTTTTCCGCTAGACTTTAGTGTCCACTTCGAAGAGCACATATACACACACGCGCTCACTCGCCACACTATAGCCCAACAAACCAACAACCTCACCTTTAACACGCCTCCGCCCCCACCTGATGACATACTATATCGAAGGAGAATTGTTTTCAGTATAATTAATGAAATCAGATGATTTCTAAGCGATCGCCAAGGAAAGCACAAATTACCGTCATTTTATTGTTTCTATGAGCGAGAGCGCGTGTATACTGAGTGGATAAGAGTACAGCTAGACATCATCACTAGGTCAACAATGATACATAATGCTCGTCGAATTGGGTGGTGATAGTTTCTGGTATACGATCCTGTAGATAATATGGAAGAACCAGAGACTTCTTTTACTAAAATAAATGTAGCTTCCAATCCTACCCTATTATATCGGGCTGGCTATCAACAACGACTGGCATCTCTATAATCCACGCCTCTCTGACAGTGGCTCTGAGGACCCCAGAGCTACATCATGAGCTCATATAAGGTGGATCCACAGTATACTTGCTGAATTGGAAGCAGCTAACCAAAGTGGATTTAGCAGACCTTTTTCCAAAAAATCATATTTCCTTCTGAAATTTACTCTATGCTGTTATAGCCATTGAAGGAAAGCAGACAGTTTTATTAAAGACCCATTGCTTCCTCCTACAAGCATGCAGTGTATAGTACTTTGGCACCATATCTGGGGGCCAGGTCTTACAATTTGGCTCAGTGCCAGTTAACCCAAGATCTGCATGATGGGGTCTCAAGAAAGAGATTCTGGAGAACATACCTCTAATAAAGGATGTACAGTAATTTTTGTGCGATTCTCCCTTAGTTTGTCATAAAAGTTTATTCTAGGTCTCTTGCATCAAGCTGTCAAACCATCAACTGCTTCAAGGAGAGCCTTATGGGATTAAACAATGGACCTGAGACATCCCATCCAAAAACTATTTCGGCAATCTAACCTTCCAACCAAACAGTCGGTTTGGGTCTCAGCTTGATAAATTACGGAATCCCTCAGTGAAGGTAATGCAGTCTTTTTCCACAGAAAAATATGGAACCTAACCACTAGATTCCTTTTGGTTCTATCCAAGGAGAGGGGGGGGGTCACCAAGGTTTAAAAAAGAATACCAGGGGCTTCAGGAATTACAAAGAAGGGTTTTAAACCCTGGTAGAGACCTGCTGCCTCATACAGGAAGAAGCCAGGTAACCAGAATCAGGGACCTGTGACACCAGAACACAAGACCTCAGTTGGAGGGGAGGCTGATCTTTTTTCTATTCACTTGGTCTCAGACTTCTTCGTCCACTGGGTGTCATTCAACAATTCTGAAAGGCTACTCTATAGAAGTTCAGGGATTTCCCTCAGACAGGGTTCGTTTAATAAACCATTCAAACCAATACTCCTTCACCTCCTCCAAGAATTCGTTTAGAAAGGTGCATTAGAGAAAGTTCCTTCTCATCAGCAGTTCCATGGAGTATATTCCAGGATATTTAAAGTCCCAAAACCAGGGAACAAATGGCGTCTTGTAACAGATCTAACTTTTCTCAACACATTTCTCATGAAGTAAAGATTCAAGATGGAGACAATTCGATCGGTCCTATCAATTCTTCAAGACGGCAGTTTATGGCATCAATAGATCTCACCGATGCATATCTCCATATTCCCATCCTGGAAAATCATCAAAAATACTTAGTAACCATACAGAACCAGTCAGGTCACCTTCATTTCGAATTCAAATGTCTCCAAATCGGAATCTCATCAGCCCCCAGAGTATTCACAAAAATATTAGGGCGACATCTCCCAACACGCCAATGCCAGCTTTTTGTTCATTCTTGCGCTAACCCACTTTTTTTACGCCATATCTTGTTTGTAAATGAACTGTCGTACACCCCAAACAAGGTACATTATACGCTGGGAAACGACACTCCCTTGTAATGGCGCCCTAAAGTATGGGGCGCTGTGCGGCCCCCCTTGGAATGTGCCTATTGAGGCGCCTTACATATGTTATGTTCCCCCGTTGGGCAATGAGGCTCAATAGACACATACCATATACTACTAATGATATGCTATGTGCCGAGTGTTGAGCAATGCGCCCTTTTTTGATGCAATGCGCCCTTTTTGATGCGATGCCCCCTTTTTTGATACGATGCGCCCTTTTTTGATATGATTTGTTCCATTTTAGGCGCATTAAGTAATCTATGGCCAAGTATAACCTTGACGCACCAATTTGTATAAAGTATTTTGGACTGTTCAGGCGCACTTTACACTGATTAATGGCCCTAAAACTGGCATAGAATACACCCACTTTTCGACATTTCACCCTTTGTGTTTCTCGACAGCGCATGCTCTCTGGCTTCAGGGGTTACAGTGATCCCTACCTCAGAGGATGGCTGGTGCTAGCTCCATCCAGAGTAGACCTGCTTCTCCATCTCCAGCTGACCTTACAGACTCACGAAAATCATGGGTTTCTGGTCAACAGACAAAAATCCCAGTTTTACAAGAAATACATTTCTAGGATTCATAATCAATTTCCATCAAATGACACTCAAACTATCACCAGAGAGGAGGGAGAATATCATCTCAGGGGTTAATCACCTGATTTCCGTCCATAAAATCACTGTTCGCTCAGTGTTGGGTCAGCTGACATCCACCATCAATGCAGTACCCTGGGCCAAAGCTCATATTCGTTTCCTTCAGGCCAACATCTTGTCCTCCTGGAACAGAAACAGGTTTTCTCTAGACACTCAGATGTCTTTGAGTAAATACACCAAACGAGATCTGAGATGGTGGTTATACAAACAGAATTGAGGCAAGGTAGAGCGCCCTAGAGACTCACCACCTACAGGTATGTCCTCACCTACGGATGCCTCCCCTTTGGCTGGGGTGCCCAGTAAAAGGTCTCTTTGTTTCAGCAAATAATGTGGTCTCCTCAGGAAGAAATGCTATCTTCTCAAATACCTAAAGAAGTGATACCATCAGTCAGCTTTGTACCATTTTATCAGACCTTCCCTATTCAATCCAGAATGTACAATCATGAACAATCTGGTATCGGTTCACAACCTAGAACCAAAAAGTGGAGCACCAGAAGCCCCTCTCTTTCCAGGGAAATCAGGAGCATAAATGAATGAGTCAAATCTCTACATCTCAGCAGTGCATATTCGAGGCTCTCTCAATGTGACAGCGGATTGGCTCAGCCCCGAATTTCCTGCACCCCGGGAGAATGAGTCTGAACCTACCCCAAAAATCTTCAACAAATTACTTGCAAGATGGGATAAATACCGCAGACCGGATGTCGATGGCAACCCAGACAACTAACAATCGCCAAAAACAAAACACTTTTGCTCCCTCAATACAGGGGTCTCCTGTAGCAATAGATTGGTTGTCAATCAGTTGGAGAAACAAATTAATTTACATATTTCCTCCTCTTCCTCTGATTCCGAGAGTCCTCAGGAAGATTACTGGTCGAGCCAAGCAGAGGTCATAGCGAATTATTCCCCTTCTTAGCCCCACCGGGCTTGATTCCTCTTTGTTATTGTCACTATCATCAGCTGCCGGATGCAGATTCTGTAAACAACCCCCTCGCCATACCCCACCCTACCTACCCCCTACCCCACCGGCTCAGCAGGACCTACTATCTCAGAATGGCATGTTCTATCATCAAGTGCACAAACTCCATATGACGGCTAGGAGGCTGAGCGGGAAAATTTAAAACAGTATGGTGTCTCAGAGGAAGTAGTTAAAACCCTTCTGGCTGCTAGAAGACCTGCAATTATATCCGTTTATATCAGGATTTGGAGAATCTACAAATGGCTGGTGCTCCCTATAAGAAGGTCTCCACTCACCCGCTGTCTTCTGTACACAGTTTCTTCAGAAGGCTTTAATAACGGCCTCAAATACAATACATTGAAGGTCCACTTCACAGCAATTAATGCTCAGCTGGAATCAAGATTCTCAAACCAATCTATGGTCAGAAGATTCCTCACAGCAGTCAGAAATCTTAAACCAATGGTGCATAATCCCATAACATCATGGGACTTATCACTTGTTCTGAAGGCCTTAACCAGTCCACCCTTTGAGCCCATGTTGGAGTCTAGTCTCAAATGTATAGTCACTTTAAAAAAAACTTTTCTTAGTGGCCATTCACTATTTCAGCAAAAAGGTTAGGGGAACAACAGAACCTCCCCTGTAGAGAACCGTATCTGTGAGACCAACAGGATTGTCTTATTCTGCGCACTATGCCAGATTTTCTTCCAAAAGTGACTTCAACATCTGACATTAACCAAGAGATTGTTCTACCAGTGTTCTTACATCCAGTGTATGCAACATCTGTTGTTTTTCGTCCACTGGTTGTGGAAAGAAGAGCGGTGCTCAAATTAATCTACAGCTGCCTCAATCATTCATTCGGATGAAGCATTGTTTCTACATTTTCATGGCAATAGAAAAGGTCACAAAGCCAGCAAGGCTACTCTGGCCCACTGGATTAAAGAGGTCATAAAAGAATATTACAGTATTCTGGTCAAGATTCACCTCTTCATCTCCGAGCTCATTCCACCAGATCCACTGCGACATCCTGGGCAAGTGCCTTTAGATCAAATTTGTAAGGACGCAACATGGTCTACACCATCAACGTTTGTAAAACATTACAGATTGGACATCCTCTCTGCAGAATGTTCGACTTTTGGTGAATCAATACTCAGGTCCCACCCTCTTAAGATTGCTTATTAAATTCCAATGGTGTTGGGCTTGGGCCTTTAGTACGATCAGGAAAGTGAAATTTGCTTACCGAAATTCTTTTTTCCTGGAGTCCAGGAGCACAGCTTTCCTTCGCCACCCAGACTAATTTCCTTCATTGCTACTTTAAAACCCTGTATTGCGGTGCTTGCAGCCAGCTTAGAGGGCAACACTTAAGTTGTTTGATTAGGTCAATTACTACAATGTTACCTGTTCTCTCCTAATTGTACCTAGGTGAAGTAATATCCCAATGGTGTGCTTTCTACGGACACCAGGAAAAAAATTTCGGTACGCAAATTTCCACTATATATAGTTGAAACCTCTATCAGCTGCAAGTTGTGGGGTCTGTAGGTTGCACCAAAAAATTTTTTTTCAGGGTAAACCTCCTACCCACTTTGTGCCCCCCCCCAACCTTAGAATCATCACAAACTATTTCTAACTTGCTTTCATATCACTTCTAACATGCTCCATCCCAAACTAAGACTTGTAAATATAGCTGTGAACTTCCTCTCGTTTTTGCTTTGTCATCTATCAAGCTTGCAGTTGCAAGGTTGCAGTTGGGAGCAGAGCTCTCTAAGCGGAAAAAATTGCTCTTTGGATAGTGCTGTATCAAACTATATGTTATCTAAGAATAGCCCGTGTAACATACTTTTTCAATTTGGTAGGTTATTCACACCAGAGCTTAATGAGCTAATGGACTCCAAGGGGGCCTCCAACTTCCAAGAAAGGGCTATATTGTTTAGCTTGTTAATAGGTGGCATCAGAGAGACTGCCTCAATATTAAAGGCTTAACAACCGCTAAATGAGCGAATTGAGGACTTGCCGTGCAAGAGAGACAAGTTTGTACTGCAAGCTAGTAGATATAGGAGCAGCGCTTTACTTGGTGAATCCAAATGGTGGCAAAAAGAAGGCAACCTTGCTTTTACAGTCCAAAATTTCTGACCTGTTCAAGAAAGCCAGATATCTGCCAAATTACGAGCAGGAAGAACTTTTTATCTGGAAAAGATCTCACTCATGGCTCCCAGACAGAAAATAAAAGAAGACATACAATGTCTCTTTGAGAGATCCATATGTCCTCCAACTGAATTCAGTTTAGGATATCTTACTCACAGCTCCCAGTGGGAGCCAGAAAATCATTTAGCAGCAGGAATCATAACAACAATAACAGTCAGTAGCCATTCTGGGCTAAGAGTGCCTGACCTCTTCGGATCACTGATGTTGCACAGCATTAAGTGATGGTAACTGTTTCCAGAAAGGAAGCCTGACTGGAATCCACACTTTTGTTAACCAACTGAACCAATAGTGAAATTATTTTATATGTGATCTGGAGACCTTAGAAGGCAGAATCTTATCTACACCTTAGACAGCTTCAAAAGATCCAGTGGATGTGCTTACTGAAGTACAATCCAGTCTTATCGGACAACCCTATGTGTGCCAACCTCCTCAGAATTATTCTGGAACCTAAAGATTAATTACATGTTATTGTGGTCTTAAGGTTTTATATGAAGCCTAATAAGTGCTCTGGACCAATCCAGAGGACCATCTAATAATGCAACCTATTTAAGAGTTAGATCTAGAATCTAGAAATGATATACTGCTATAGAGTATTTTATTTTATTAACCCCCCCCACCAGTCTTCTTAAAGGGGTTGTCCAGTTTATATATATATATTTTTATATAATATAGTATATATAAAATAGTATAAATAATATTAACATTATTATAATATCATATATATATTTTATATATATATTTTTTTTTTTTTAAGATAGTAAAAAAAAGTAAAAGAAAGTTAAACTCGCCTTATCTCACCTGAATCCATCATTGGATTGCATTGTCTTCACTCTCTGCTGATCTTCTGTTTTTTTTCCAGTCTTGATATGAATGGGCTACCAGTGCAGCAGCTGGTAAGTTGCAGTGATCATGTGTCATTGGATGATGTCACTGTTCAGAAGTGAGGCAATTTTTTTTTTATCATATCTATCATATCATGAAAAAACCCTTTAATTAAGAGGGGACTTCCTAGCTTCTATGTGCTAGAACAGACAGCCATTATGTAAAAACTGCACTTTATCTAGTGGACCTAAAATGTCCATGCTTTATATGATCACTTAACCAGTGATTGGCTGTGGTAGTCACATGGATAAGCATGCAGGCAGAAGAGTAAAACAGACCATCAGAGAGAATGGTTTTTTTCCATCTGTTAGAGAATTATTTTTACATTTAGGAAAACTGATTTAAGAAACAGGAGCATTACCCACTTGGGACCCCTATCTATGTGCCAGAACAAAGAGCCACTCTAAGAACTGCTTTTTTTCTGGTGGATCTGAAACATCCACACATTACATTGATGTTAATGGCTGGCATGTAATGATGCTTTTTCTCTACAGTGTCAGAACATCTGATAACAGCTGATTGCCAGGGTTTTGGAAGCTGGACCTACAGAGAACCACGTATTACTGGGCCAGCTTAAAGTTGTCTCTGTCAAACAACCCTTTATTAACATCAGAACACCATACGAGTAGGCTCGGGCTGACCCACAAGAAAACAGGGGAAACTTCCAATGATCCTGAATTTCTTTGGATCTCCCCATGAAGTCTAGTTTCTGAGAATCTTTTTGCCTTCTTCACTTTGTCAGGCAGGTCCTATTTAAGTGATTCCGTGCATGAGAACAGGTGTGGCAGTAATCAGGCCTGGGTGAGGCTAGGGAAATTGAACTCAGCTTCCCAAAGATTGAGAAAACACAGTTAATTTATGTTTTAAGGAGGGTGGGCAATTACTTTTTTCACACAGGGCTCTGTAGGTTTTGATTATTTTTCCCTGAATAATAAAGACTTTCATTTAAAAACTGCATTTTGTGTTTACTTGTGTTATGTTTGTCTAATTTTTAAATTTATTTGGTGATCTGAAACAGTTAAATGTGAAAAACATCAGAAGATTAAGAAATGAGGTAAATACTTTTTCACACCACTGTACATCCTTGAGAAAGGCAGAGAGAAAGAGATTAAAAAGCAAAATGCAGACTTTAAGTGGCAAGTAGGTAGTTGTACGGTTTGCTACTGAAATCAACTCCACTGGTGGGCCCCAGAATCAACTCCACTGGTGGGCCCCCAGAATTACATTGCACTGGTGGGACCTAAGAACCTGACACTGCATACAAATAGTACACCAGTTTCTCCCACAGTTTGGTTGTGCCAAATTCCTCAAAAGGATACAAGGTGAAAGCAGAATGTGGTTGGATCGCATTGTGTTTTTCAATCATTTTATCAATAGCAATGAACTAGACTTAGCAGTGCAGATTCTATTTTTTCAGAGTGGCTTAAATAATGAAATCACTATTCTTTATTCATTTCCTTACCGATTCACCACTACAAACTCCTATAAATCTTTCAACCTAAAACACAGTCCCTTGCCCCCTGCTCTCCCTATTTCTCTCACTGGAGCTCTCTGGAATGCATGGTCTGTATGTAACAAACTCTCCTACATACACGACCTCCTCATCACATACAACTTATTCTTCCTTGGTCTGACGGAAACCTAGCTTACACCCTATGACACAGCCTCCATTTCTGCGCTCTCCTTTGGCAGCCTCCAATTTACCCATGCTTCCCACCCCGGGAACAAGCATAGCAGAGGTTTTGGCCTTCTGGTGTCTGATACCTGTTCCTTTGTCCCATTCCAACTCTACTTTCCCTCACACACCTCTCCTTTGAGATGCAATCCATCCCCCTCTAACCTTCAAGTGGCCGTCCTCTACTGACCGCAAGGCCCTGTCACCACCATCCTTGACCATTTAACTTCCTGATTTCTCCACTTTCTTTCCACTAACATCCCCACTGTTATCATGGGAGACTTCAACATCCCCATCGACACATCCCACTCCACTGCCAGCAAACTCCTTTCAATCTCCTCGTCCTTCGGCCTCCCACAGTGGACCTCTGGAGAAACTCATGAAAATGGACACACACTGGACCTCGTCTTCACCCTACTTCACCCTTCACTCGTCTTCTGCCCCTTATTTAACATCTCAAACTTTCCCCAATCTATATATGACCACAATCAGCTTACCTTCTCCCCCATCTCCACTTCACCTGTCCCTCCTGTCTCAAATAAAGAGCACCCCTGCAGGAACCTTCAAAACCTTAATCCTCGCACTCTCTCTGACTCTTTTGCACCTCTTTCTACTGTATCCTCATTTGATGCAGCCACCGCTTTCTACAACAACACAACCACCTCCACCACCCATGATTTGGTCACCCCTCTCATGCACAACATAATCTGCAAACTCAACAGCCAACCCTGGCACATAGAGGTGAGCTTCAGGAATTGCTGAACGCAACTGGAAGAAAACCCACTCCCCCAATGACCTTGCCTCAAACAAATAATCACTCCTCACATTTAAGTCTGCACCACTCACCTCTACCAACCAGGATTAATTCACCACTGTCATATCCTCTCTGTCCTACCTTTCATCTATCCTATCAGCAGATGATTTTGATGTTCTTCTCCCTACAGTCCCCTCTGGCAAACTCTATACCTGCACAGTCCCCACCATCCACCTCTATATCTGCACTCTTCCCACCTTCCACCTCTATACCTGCAAAATACTCTTCACCCTTAACCTGTTTCTCCACTGCTACTCATGACAAGCTTTCCTCTCAAGTCTACAAATCTAACCTCACTACCTGTAATCTTGACCCACTGCCATCCCAAATTATCCCAGACCTTATTGCTGTTATCATCCCAGCTCTTATCCATTTTTTCAACCTATGATTAACCTTTGACATCTTCACTTCCTCCTTTAAACATGCTACCATCACACCCATCCTTAAGAAACCATCTCTTGACACCTCTTATTTGCCCAACTATCATCCCATCTCACTGCTTTAATTTGCCTCTAAACTTCTCGAACAGCCCATCTATCTTCAACTGTCCTCTCATCTCTCCTCCAACTCTCTTCTTGACCAACTGGTTTTCGATCTCACCACTCTGCCTAAACCTAGTAACTGCTAAAGCCTCACACCACTACTCTTTCCTTCTCTTTTTAGACTTGTCCTCTGCCTTTGACACTGTCGACCTATCCCGGCATCATGGACTTGGCCCTTTTCTGGATCTCCTCATACTTCCATGAGTGGACATTCAGCATCTCTCACTCTTGCACCACCTCTTGATCTTTCTCTGTTGGTGTCCCATAGGGTTCAGTCCTGGCCCACTGTTCTTTTCCATCTATGCTCTTGGCCTTGGTCAGCTCATAGCATCATGTGGCTTTCAGTATGCTGATCACACCCAACATTACATAATCGGCCCAGACGTTAACTCTGCTGTCCTGGATCCGAGAGTGTCTATCGTCCATATCCTCCTTCTTTTCCTCCCATCTGAAAAAACTAAATGTGGAGAAAACTGAATTTATCATCTTTACACCGTCCGACTGTATCCCTCCACCTGATCTCTCTATCACTAGCCCCATAAGTCTGCTGCCTTGGAATAACCTTTGTCTCTCCGTCTTTCAAACCACACATCCAAACCCTTACCTCTTCCTACCACCTCCACTTGAAAAATATCTCTTGAATCCGCTCATTCCTTAACTTCAATAATATAGAAATACTAGTCCATGCACATCTCCCGCCTAAACTACTGCAACATCTTTTTCTGTAGCCTCCCGTCTAACACTCTTGCTCTCCTTCAAACCATGCTCAACTCTGCTGCCTGTCTCATCACTACTCCTCTGTCTCTCTCCTCTGCCACTCCTTACGCTGGCTACCGATTGCCCAGCAAATTCAGTTAAATTAATCTCTAGATACCTCCCCTCACCTAATCTCCATTCCTCACAGGACCTTCTTCTCTACTCTCCCCATATCTGTTCCTCACACAACCATCTCCAAGACTTCTCCTGTACGTCCCCCATACTCTCAAACTCACTGCCTCAACACATCAGACTCTCTTTCACATTCACTAGCCTTAGAAGCAACCTGAAAACCTATCTCTTGTCATGGAATAATGTAGATTTGCTGGTCCACCGTAAAAGCGACCGTAAAAGCCACTTCAAAGTAGCCTCCACTCTTCTCCAGAGCCCACTGCAAGACTGGTTGGGTTGGTGCAGAGGGAGACCCCCAGGTCGCTACCCCTGATGTCTCTTATTTGCAGTTGAGGCTGGGGTGTGCATGATACAGAATCATAGGCAGAGACGTAGTAGGGGATAGGAATATGGTCAGGGCAGGCAGCAGGCAATATGGTTGAGGTCCAGACAGAAAGGTCAAGGCAGGCAACAGAAAGTGTAGTCAAGGTAACGGGTAGGAAACACAACTAAATCACAGGTTTTCACTAGGGTTTGAACACTAAAGATCTGGCAGGGAAGTCAGAAGGTGGAGACAAGATATATCATCAGAGCCCGACAATTAAACAAATACCTGCGCGCCTGCCCTTAAAATTTTTACAGAGCCAGCGCACGAGTGTCCTAGGATGCAGAGACATGCGCCAGCACACAGCAGAGGTGTACACGGAAGCAGGAGCGTGGAAAGGTGAGTATGGTGTGGCTTGGACCCGTGGGGTACAAGCATGTTCGAGGCCTGGCGTAGGGGCCCTGGTGCAACTTGTGACATCTCTTCAGGATAGCCTCTAACCCATCATTATTCTGCTGCCACTACACCCCCCACAAACATGTCTGCCTCTCACTTTCCCTCTCTTTCCTTCTTCCTTTTTTTTTTTTTTTCAGCAAAACTATTTTATTACATATCAAGAATGGTACATAACATAATATAACATTTTTTAAAAGCAAAAGAAAAAAAAAGAACAGCAACAAAATGCCATGTCGTAAAACATAAAAAGCAGAAATAGCAATGTCATTATTTTAGTAATGTCAATTCAGTTAATTTAACAACAATACACGTTTGAACATGTAAATTTATCAATATAATTCAATTACATAACTATATATGGATTAACTCGTATTTTATATTCTTCATTCAATTGAAAGTGTTGTGATTATCCTGTTACTTATTAGTAAATAGATGTTGGTCCAAAGAAGCCAATTATTTCTTAATTCTAGCTAAGGCGTGTGGGGGTTTACTTAACTAGTCTCACAGCTGTATTGCAAATTTATTCTGTTGATAACTTCTGCAATAGATGGCCGTGAGAGTTTTTTTCAATTTGTAAAGCTATCGTAATTCTTGTAGCTATTAAAGCATGAGATAGAACTGCACGGAATGGATGTGGTATGTCATGAAAAGTGAGATCTAGAATAGCTGGGTTTCTGGTGTGAGGTTAATTTTCCATTTAAAAGTGTTAAGTAGCAAGTTTTCTAGTTTTTTTCCATAGTGGTTGGATTAGTGGACATTTCCACCCACATGTGTAATAAGGAGCCTTTAGCACCGAAACTGTCTCCAACACAGATATGAGTATCCAGGAGGGGATATGTGCTATGCGGGCTGGGTTAGATACCAGCGAAGATGAATTTTTCTTGACAATTCAATATGATTGCACATTTTGAAAATTTGGAAACAATGTTACTGGCTTAAGCCAGTTTTCTGTTGTTTGGGACTGGGCCAACCCGGTTTCCCACTTTAGGGCGTAATCTGGTTTTGTAGAGAGATTGTTTGTACAAGTTTGGTATGCTGCGGATAAACCTTTGTATGTCTTTGTTTATTCCAGGGGAAAAATATGGAAAGGGGAAAGTGTTTTTGGGGTTTATCGGGCCCAAATTGCCATGATTGTATAATATGTCTGTTTTGTAAATAGATAAAAAATTGGTTTATTGTTGCATTAGATCGTCAAAGACTTGAAGTGCCCTTTGGGTGATAGAGGTCCCCTACTGCCTCCAATCCATGTCTATCCAGTGTTTTTATAGAGACTTCCTGGGAATTGCATTTTGAATAACTGAAGAGGGAAACTAAGTTTGTCTATATATACTTTGGGGTTATGCTTCTAAAGCAATGAATTTTTGCCAAACTGATGCTGCATGAGAAAGAGTCAACAATTTAAATTCTGTGGGATTCTGCCACATAGCTGGCAATCAAATGACCCTTTAAAAGGGATCCCCTAGGAATTGTGGAATTCTCTATTGAACCAATATTGGAGTTCAGGAGAATTCCATAAAAGAGATATGGGTTCTAGTATGGAACAATATTGTATTGCAGGAGGTTTGGGACGGAGGAGGCACCATAAATACTCTTTTGATACAGGTTTTGGGTTTCTTAAATCTAGGTCGTTTTGGCCCAAAAAAATTTCACATTTGATTTGGAAGTTTAGTGAAAATTTAGGAGTGGGAAATAAAAATGGTAAGGATCTTGAGATATATAAGTACTGGGGGAAAAGTAGCATCTTAGTTAAAATTAATCGAGCTAGCCAGGAAAGGGGAAAATTTTGGTTAAGTCTATTAATTTCTTTGATAATAAAGCACTAATATCCTCCAATTTTTTTCTATGGTGTGTTAATGTTTGGGTATATTTTGATTCCTAGATAGGGAAAAAAAAATTTGCCAAATAAAATTAATGTTGGGTAGTTGAGATTTTAAGGAAAATGACAATTTATGGGGAGAAAGTATAGTTTTTGTTATGTTTAATTTGTAGTATGAAATATGAGCATAAAGTTCCAATAGGCAAAGTAATGCAGGAAGGGATTTATCAGGCTTTTGGCACATGATTAAAAAAAATCATCTGCATATAGGCTCACCGTATGGGTATTTTATTTATGTAACCCCTATAATTAGAGAGGATTTCGAATGTTTTCTGCAAAGGCTCAGGCACAAATCATAGATCAAGGGTAAAGTGGGCACCCTTGTCTTGTTCCATTGGAAATGGGGAACTTTTCTGAGAAAATCGGACAAGTAGACCCTGGCAAAGGGGAAAGAGAATATAATGACATTATGGAATTAAATATTGGTCCACAAAAACCCAAAATTTTAATAAAACCTCTTCATATAACCCCAATTTATCCTGTCAAATGCTTTCTCTCCGTCTAGTGACAGAAGAGCAAGGGGTTAGCTTTTGTGAATTTGAAATTTGCAAAAACATCCAAAAACTCGCCGTATACCATCTCTCGTCTGTCTGTCTTTGATGAACCCCACCTGGGCCGTGCTGACCCGGGATAGAAGGATATCATTGCGTCTGTTTGCTAGGAATTTGAATTTTATTTTGATATCAGAGTTGAGTATGTGAAATTGGTCTGTAGTTTTGTAACTAGGTCCGTTGATTTCAGGCTTAGGGATAGTAGGATGGTTGCACAAAAGCATCTCTGCCGGTAGTGTGCCTTTGGTTGTGATGGTTTTAAAAGGGACAGGAAGTGGGGGGATAAGATGGGGAGAAGAGCTTAAATCTCATTAGATAGCCTCTGGGCCAGGAGATTTGTGCATTTTAATTGTTTGATAGTCCTCTCAATTTCTGGGGGTGTATAGGTAGATTAAGGGAAATCAAGTTGATCTTTGGGTAAGGAGGGAGTGATATTTCATTTAAGAATTTGTCAATAATCTTCCTTTTTGCACTGCTGGAATGTTCTTTTTCTGAACTAAGATTGAAATGTAAATCTATAGTTATGTTGCAAATGCGTTAGAAATTTGTTTTTGGATCGTATTTTTGTGTTATTGGGGGTTTGTAATGTACGTATTGGATTTTGGCTTGGATTGTTTTGATTTTTGGGAGTCTGCCGGGTCTATCACCTTGTAAATAGAAATTCCAAACCAAATCTATTTAGATGATTCTCATATTGTTCTGTCAGATTGGTGTGTCAATTCCCTTTTGGGAATACGCCAAGGTTTTTGTTAAATTTTTTAAATTTAATTTAATTTGGGGCGTGTTTAAGCAATTTGGATCTTTTTTTCTCTTTACCTTTTTAAATTCAAAAATCCTCTTTAAGCTTTTGGTTTTGGAAATCCAACAAGGATTCTGAGGTTTTTCGGAGATTTTTTAAGTTTCTTTTGGAATTTTTAACTGATTAAATTTTCATTGTAAATTATATATTCGGCCCTTTGGGGTGAAAAGGAAGGGAAAAAAGCAACAAAAATTCATGATAGAAATTGAGATTCAGCTTTTTAGATACGCAAGTGTGCGCATTTTAAAGGAAATCTTTTATGGGGTTTTTGCCAGGTACTTATTGTGGTTTTTCCTGGAAAGCCATACTTAAATTTTCCGCCAAAAATGTGAGTACATCTTTCCATAAAAGTGATCTTTGAACGGAGAATTGAGACCATTTAAATTTAGTGACATAAAACTTAATACCATAATGGAGAAGTAAAAGAAAGATAGATCACATATGTATTGTTAACATTGACATTTCTATAAAAGTATGTAAGCAGGTCAAGGAAAGTTAAGACATGGCAATAATAAACATTTAAAAAAAGGGAAAAGCTCTAAACATAGAGGCCAACATTGAAACTGTTGAAACTGTTGAAAATAGAGAATGCAGTAGAAAAGTATTTCCGTCAAACGGAATAAACAGTGGGGCAAGTCAATTGCCTATCTCCCAAAAAAATCATTGAGAAGGAGCTCTGGAGTGACGCTCCATTGCACAGAAGGGAACCGCAAAGCAACTTAAAGGATACTAATGAAATTTAAATCCTCAGTCCTGCATCTTGATTGCTGGTCTTATCTGACCACAGAGGTGTGATTTTCTGGGTTTCATTTGTTTATTTCTCACTGGAATAGCGTTGCTGATGATAGAAGGATTTCCAATTTTCAGGGTAAGGCTGGCCTCTTCTGGAGTGTGGCATATAAATTGGGTGCCATCCCTGACAATTATTATTTTAACTGGGAATTCCCCATCGAAATTGAATATCCTTATCTCGTAGGATTCTTGTGTATGGCTGGAACTCTTTCCCTTTTAAACATGGTTGCAGTGGGTAAATCCGGAAGATGGAAATTGCTTGAAACGTCTTTGGGAGCCCAGTCAAACTTTCTAAGAGCCCTTAGAAATTCCCCCTTAATGTTGTAGAAATGTATTCGGCTATAGTGTCTCTTGGAACTTTTTGAGGAGGGTTTTTGGGTTTAGGGATCCTGTGGATCCTATCATCATTAGGTTTAGAGTTAAGAAGTTGGAAGACGAGAGCCATCAGATCTTTTTAGGTATGCGTTTAACTGGTCAGGCAAGATAGATTCGGGATGCCACGGATTCTAACGTTATGACGCCTGGATCGGTCCTCTAGGTCAAGAACTTTTGAGGCCAAGATGTTGAACTTCCTCTTCTAATGCATTTATAGCATTAATTAAGGAAATTTTTGGGAATTTGCAAAGTCTGACATCTTGTTCTTTAATATGTTCAGTGCGGGCCGCTTTGTGATTGAAGTCTTGTTTGAGCTCCCCCTCATCTGATTATTATCAGATTGCAAAGTTCAACAGAAAGATGTGAACAGTTGCTGGAGAAAGACCACTGTCAGAGGCTGGGAATCAGGCAGACCATGCTGTTCAAAATCTACTGAGCCTGCTTTGGAAGAAGGAGTCGGGGAAGATGGGGGAAATTGTAGGCCCCTTCTAGTTGAGGATTTGGATTGGAGGAGGAGAAGAATTCAGGAAGTTTGCTTGGTTATCTTTTGGTTCTTCTTAGAAATACCTCCCAGGATTGGAGAGGAGCAGAAAATTTTGTTGCAGAGGACCTTGGAAAAACTGTAGAAAATACCACGTGGGGGAGGTGCTATAGATATGGTTTTTTGTATTTTTTTTATATAACTTCACCCCCGCTGGATTTGCAGATTATAGAACCAGAACCTCTGGAAAGAGTATTTAAATGCCCAGGTTACAAAAAAAAAGTCTGTTGTGTCCCTGGATTGGACAGTGATAAAGCTTAACACAAGAGTTCTGCCTGAGGGTGTGAAATTTAATTCTGTTAGGATAGTGTGAACAGCAAGTTAATGCAGTGTGGAGCCTTCTTTCTATGAGGAGGGCTTGTAAAATGGTGTCTCCTGCTGTCTTTCAGGGAGATAGAAAAACTAAAGAAGCCACAGGTTATTATAAAGCCTGGGAGCAATATGTAGCTTCATAGGGGTGACAAATAATTGTGGAGCAGGTATTCCCAGTGGAAAGGGTATAAGCAGTAAAAGTTTGTACCTGTGAGATTTCCACTGACCTTATCTTTCCACTTGCTCCTTGCTGCAGGAAATCCCTTTCTGTGCTAAAGTCCCTTGTTTTCCCGGACTGGGCTCTGTAATTCCCTTTTCCAAGGATGAGAGATGATCTGGCAGATGGAAGTTTCCTGCTGTCACTTTTGTAATTTAGTATTCCTCAGAAGGAACCGGATGAGGAGGATGTGTGCAGCAACTCAGGGCAGCATTTTGAATGTCAGCAAAGGGGTGCTGTTTGGGTGGACCTGAGGGGCTCCTTCTTTCCACAGGCTAAGTCCAGTTCTTTAAAAAACACACAGGGGGCAAGAGGGGTTCAAAACGACCCTCACAAATGAGCTGGAAACAGGAGGCCAGTGATGTGCTTGCCTGCAGGTTCAAAGGCTTAGTTGAGCTGAGTTTAAGGAGCATTACAACAGAGCTCACAGGAGAAGCAACTGCTCACATCCCTGGCCTGGCCACGCCCCCTCTTTCCTTCTTCCTTGTAGATTGTAAGCCTTCACGGGCAAGGTCTTCTCTGCCTCTGTACCAGTTGTTAGTCATTCATCATCACAATTGTACTTGTTTGGCATATGTTATATATGTAACCCCCCTTGAATGTACAGCGCGCTGGAATTAATGACTCTCTAAAATAACGAATAATGATAATAATAATAATAAAAAAATCAGTGGTGTAGCTGAATACTATTGGTAATAACTTCGTTATGATAAGGTATGTCCACTGTGCAAGGTATATGCAATTCTAATTTATAAAATTAATCTTTACTTAAATATTAGGAACCACAATGTGTTATGAAAGAGACATTTTACCACATTAATACATTTAGAAGAAAAGTAAATTAGTTAGCTTTAGCCATTCTAGGGATGACTAATGGATTTCATTTTGAATAAAAAGCTGAAATCATTCAGTAAAGGAGTTATATGAGAATGAATTTTATTAGCAAAACTATGAGAGGGATTTACAACATAAAACTCCTATGAGGTAGTGTTGAGTTTTGATGGATATATTGCAATAGTTATCCATTTAGAACTCCTCTAAACTTCACGCCTGGTGGTCTGCAATAAAGAGCACCTGCTAAGTAGACTCAAGAGACTGCTGAATACAAAATACAGGTCTCATTGTATCTTAACTTTTGTTACACCCCTCCCCAACCATCACACATATTATAATATGTTGCTTTTTATACTTTGTTTTTCAGTTTTTCTATTTAATGGAGATATGAATAACTTAAGTGTTTGACTGGGAACACTTTATACCTTTTGTTTACTGTACTTTACAGTCCCAGGATGCAGCTTTATGGAGCGACTTTGAAAGCACAGTAGCTATTTGTATAGCACACAGCTGTAATTTCTGTAATTTATTTTACTTTTGTTTATTCTTTTCTGTTAAATATGCAGTGTCATTTTTCTTTATGGAAAGAAATATAGAAAACTTCAGAATTTATATCTGATATTGATATCTGACCAAACTTACATGATCTCCGGTTTGCTGCCAAACTTACTGCATTTTTTATTCACACTATCTATCTATCTATCTATCTATCTATCTATCTATCTATCTATTCATACTACATTTGACCTATAGTTTATTTCACGATCGTGCAACATTATCCGTCAGAATATCTTTTTCAAGGCTTTCCAATGGATACCACCAATAGAGGCCAACAGCGTGATGTAAATGGATGCGCTTGGCTGTACTCCCATTGAGGGGGATCTGTTCTTGAGAGCTAGTAATTTCCTAATTAGGCAGTAGATGGCATCAGAACAGCAGGAGAAAAGAGAGGAAGAAAAAGAAAACCAGAAAAAGGGGCAGGAGGAGAGATCGGTCAGAGCAGAGACAGTTGAGAAAGAGAAAGGTCTGTGCCCCTTCCAACAACAGTCTGAGAGAAGTTGCATAAATACAGGCCCTAAGTAGCAATAGAAAAAATACTGGCACTGGAAGAAAGAGAGAATAGAGCTGACATGAGGGCACTATGTGTAGATGGATAGGGAGTCGACTCCTATTGACTCCGATCGACTCCTATCCCACAGGAGTGGAGTTGAAGATTATGTTGGAAGTACCTCCATGGCCCAAACAGTTCAAAGGGACAAAAAATATGGGCTAAGCCCTAAATTACTGTTAAACCTTTACTCGTTCTGCAGTTAACGGTTGAATAAATCTTTGAAAGGTTTAATAAATCTTTGCTTTTGTTATACACCTACACACCAGTCATTACACGTGCATCAGCTTGGCTACGATTTGAACACTCATGCAGATGTCTCACTCTGTGATTATGTTGATCAGGAGGAATGGGGGACTTGGGACCCCTTACCAACAATCAGTAAGACATCCAGTTGTGGGGCTTACAGCATTATCACCTATTTTGTGGTACCCTGTTCTCCATAGTTATTATCTCTTGAGGTTTAATGTATTTCCTAAAGTATCTTCCCAAAAAATCATCTAACTCCCAGTTATTCTCTCAATCCTCCCATGTATTTTCCTGCTCCAGATTCTGTATCATCTCTTCCCCCCACTCAGTAATCATACCTATACTCACTATGAAGCGCATTATGGACTGTTAAACCAAACCTTTGGCTCTAGTGTCTGTCCTAAAGGAGTTGCAGGAATGGGGCATGGCACATCCTGAAGAGTTGGCTATCATCAAAATCCCAGCAAAGCAAAGAGGCAATGAGCCATCAGTCAGAGATAACAACAGGGCCGATAAATCTGCAAAATTGGCTGCTGTGACTGTGGTCTATGGGTACCCAGAGCTGAACTCTCAGTCTCATACCAGATTACAGTGACAAACATAAAGCTCAAGGATGGTCCACAGTCATTGTCATGAGGAAGAAGCAAAAGATCCTCTTCTGGTGGTATACCTTAGGGACCCACAAGATCCCTGGATGGTTCATTAGGGCATCCTGTGCTATAACTAAATCACCAGTTGCTAGGTCACCTTGTTCGGAATCAGGCACGCACTGGCAATCTGTCAGACTGGCAGATTTCCAGTGGACCAGGCCGTTGGTGAGCCGCCTGTCACAAGCAGACAGCCCCTGTAATGATCGGGCAGAGCATTCCTGTATCGCTCAGCCCGATCATAGAGAGAACTATACAGCCATACAGCTAAAGCTGCATAGTACTCTTTGCAATGTGAGAGCAGCGCTGATTGGTAGAACAGCAGTCAGCAGGGACTTCTTCACCAAACAGAGAGCTGCACACAGTTTCTCTCCCTGTCTTCCCAGGGCCATAACTTTTTTATTTTTCCAATTACATAGACATGTAAGGGCTTACATTTTTTGAACAAGATGCAATTTTTAATGATGTTATTCATATTACCATAGAGTATACAGGGAAACCACAAAAAAACTCTAAGTGGGGCAAAATGTGAAGAAAAACATACTTGCGCCATATTTGCAGGTTTTTTTTTTTACGGCGTACAATCTTCGGTATAAATGATGTGTTACCTGTATTCTACAAGATGATATGAATCTGGAAGCACCAAACATGTACGGTTTTTGTTATGTTTTGGTACCATAAAAAAATCCAAACATTTTCTATTTTTCAAGTTGTTGCCACGGCACCATTTTCTGCAACCAATAACTTTTTTGTACTTCTATCTATGGACTTTAGTGAGGGTGCATTTTTTGCAGGCTGAAGTGTACTTTTTATTGGTACCAGTCTGGAACACATGCAACTTTTTTGATCACTTTTATTCCAATTTTTAGGGGATGTGAAATGACCAAAAAACCCACAATTTTGATGTTTGGAATTTTGTTTTCATCTATGGTGTTGTCCCATGAAAAGATATAATACAATATTTACAACAATGGGAGGGGTGTACCCACTTTTGTGAGATACTGTAAATGTTAATTGAATTCTATAACCTTTTAATATTTTACTACATTTCCATACAATTTTATATCCTTCTATGTCTGTTTTACTTTTGCTAGGGTATGTATGGAAATTGTTGGTGAAAATGGGTGGCAGACCCCCATCCAACGTAAAGGGCACTCGCCAATCCCAAGGGTCCCGCCCCTAGGATAGCAGATAAGAGGCGGAGGACTTGAAAGTGAACCAGTGGAACCATGTTTATTAAATCGAAGTAGCTGAGTAGGGGTGTGGGCCACCAATTCCTACATTCTACATATAAAATTGATTTCATTGTACCAATCTTCAGTAGAAGGGGGAATGGGAGATTCCACCCTTTTGGCGGCCTGAATCAAGTGTCTAATAATAGATTTTTTAGAAACTGTGAAATCAAACATGAAGAGTAGAATGGCCTCTGTAGAGTCAGGAACCGAGACATCAGTGATCAGTTTGATAATTCTCCGGACAGACGTCTAAAAGCTTCGAATTAACGGGCAATCCCACCAGATGTGTATCATGGTACCCACATGTTTCCCACAGCACCAACAAGTGTTTGGAACTGCTGGAAACCATTTTTGGAGGATCGTTGGCACCCTATAGCACCTGGATGAGATCTTGTAGCAGGTTTCTTGGTGTCTAGAGGCCATTAATGCTCGATGTTTAAGTTGGAAGCAACGTTCCCACTGCGATACCGTAAAAGTACACCCCAACTCTAATTCCCGTTGATGGCAAAAGGACGGGAGATGTATGGCGTGAGAGGATATTAAGAGTTTATATAAAACTGATAATGAGTGTCGCGTGCCCAACGTCGAATTCAATAATTGTTCAAAAGCCGTAAGTGGACTGGTATGTTTAAGTTTATGAAAAAAGGACGACAGTTGAGCGTATTGGAAATGTGAACTAACCGAGGGAGGCTTACCCCCAGCATAGTGTCAGCTTCCCTCAATTTCCCATTAGAGACCACATGATATATCTGTAGTGTTTTTTTTTTCGTGCCACCCATAAACCTATTGGAGCAAAAACCCGGAAAGTCAGGGTTATCTGTGATGGGGACAAAGGGACCATTATGATCAATTAGACTATGTGCACCTTTATATGCATAAATTATAGCCAATGTGTGCTTAGTGGAAAAAGACAGAGCAGGGAAGGTGTCCAGGTCAAGGAGAGGGTAGCAAGAGCAAACAGACACATTGCAGCTGCCAGTCTGGCCCATGACCTTCTATCCTGATCTAGTAACAAAGATAAATAATGGGTGTATGCCGAGGCCAGGTAGTATTACCTGCAATCAGGCAGTCCTGTGCCCCCAAGATCTCTGGGTCTGGTTAAGGTGTCAAAGGCTATACGGGGACGGCGAGCGAACCACACAAACTCGTTAAAACAGTGTCGAAGTTTCTTCCAAAACACTGACGGGATGTGGACAGTGATGGTCTGGAAGAGATAAAAAAAATTTGGGCAAAATAGACATCTTAAGTATATTTATCCTCCCAAACCAGGAAAACACCTTCTTATTCCAGAGATCTAAATACTTAGCTGTTTGATTTAGTAGGGGGATGAAATTGTCAGGAAAAAGTTTTGCCAGATTCGCAGAAATGCATATCCCCAAATAAGAGATCACCTTGCTGGGCCATTCATATGGAAAATTCTGCCCCATTAATCGTTGGTCGCCCGGTGGGAGGTTCACATTAAGAGCTTCCGACTTAGATAAGTTAATCTTAAAATTTGACCTAAAACCAAAACGGCTCAACTCAGCCATCAAGGAGGGAAGAGACAGATGAGGATTCGTAACGTACAAGAGCAGGTCATCTGCAAACGCAGAACATTTATATATATATTTATATGGTTATCCCTTTGATGTCGGGGTTCGCCCTTATTGAAGCCATTAAATTTTCCATAATCAAAATGTACAGCAAAGAGGATAGTGGGCATCCCTGTCTAGTGCCGTTTGTAATAGGTAAAGTGTCAAATAGGGCGTGGTTGATTTTTATACGTGCTGAGGGATTATGGTAAAGTGTCATAATCTTATATAAGAAAATGGGGCCGATACTGTCACGTCCGTGCCATTTGGCCCTGGTCGCCGGCTACAGCCGCGGCGATTATAACTGCGGCCTTGCCGCCTTTGTGTGAACACTTCCCTATAGCCTCATACCTTGATTGATTTCTGGTCGACGCCTTGGCCAGAAATCCTCCAGCACTCATAGGGGTTAATCAGCTCCCTGGATTGACAGGTCCTTCCACCTATCCTAGCTCCTCTACTTCTACCCCTTTCCTATATATAGCCTCTTCTTCCTCTTCTCTATGCCTGCTATATTGCGTGCCTTTATAGTTAGCCTGTCATATTGTTGTTTCTCTTTGCTTTTGATCTCTGCTTGTTTCTGGTTTCTCCCTTGCCTCACGATTCTGTACCGCGCTGCCCGCCCCGTTATTGACTTGGACTGTCTGACTACTGGTTCTGTGTTCTTTGTTTGTTTGTCTTTGTCTGTGCACGCTGCTCAGTGTAGCCTTCAGTCTTCTGGTTGGGGCCGGCCTGTTAAGGAGTCGGGTTCCCCAAAAGGCAGGGACAGAGGCTGGGATCAGTGTCAGGGCCTCACTTGTCCGTGTCTTGTGTGCGTCCCTGACCATCCCTAACATTATAGCAGGCCCTTATTCCAAACAAATTCCCCGGCGGTTCAGGATGAACACCGATCTATCGGTTTCTGACCGCTTGGACGAATTAACTACCCAGTTTCAGGGCATGGCAGGTCTTATGTCCCAGATATCGCTTCGCTTGGACGCCATGTCTACCCCAGCCCCTGATCCAGTCGTCCCATCTGTACCCACACTTGCTCCTAGGCCTCTAGGACAATACTTGCAGCACAAACCTAACATGCGGTTACCTGACTGCTTCGACGGTAACCCTGATAAATTTCGGACCTTCAGGGAATCCTGCCGTCTGTTTTTTCAGTTTTCCCATTTTTCCTCTGAAGCTGAAAAAGTCGCCATGGCGGTGTCACTCCTCCAGGGACCACCGCAGGTGTGGGCACTAGGCATACCCCCCGAGGCCCAGGAATGGCGATCGGTGGACAAATTTTTTCTAGCGCTGGGACAGATTTATGATGACCCCAACCGGGCGGCTTTAGCTGAAACCCATCTCCTGTCCATCCAGCAGGGTCGCCGCTCGGCTGAGGATTACTGCTCCGAGTTCCGCCAATGGAGTTCAGTAATTGGGTGGCCTGACCAACCCCTCAAAACCCTCTTTAGACAAGGGCTGTCCGAGGCAGTGAAGGATGCTATGGTCAGCCATCCTATTCCAGAGACTTTAGGGGACTTAATGACTTTGGCTATCTCTATTGACCGGAGGGTGAGAGAGAGACGCAGGGAAAGGATTGGGGGGGTCCACTGGGCAGTTCAGGGCTGACTCTCCTGTCCAACCTTTCTCTGCTGGTTTTCCTACTTCTCCTCCACTACCTTCGCCATCTCCCGCTTGGGGTGCAAGAGAGGAACCTATGGTATTGGGCTCCACGTCGGCAGCTATCAGAAGGAAACATCGGGTGGAAAACGCGTTGTGCTTCTACTGTGGAGAGTCCGGTCATGTCCTGAGGAGCTGCCCCACCAGGCCCAAGTCTCCGTGGGAAAGCAACAAACGCCTGAAGAACGTCAGGAAGGATAACTCAGGCGTACAGGTACCCCCTAACTTGGATAACAAGCTTTCCTTGCCTGTAACTCTAATCTTCGGGGTTAAGAGTTTTGCTTGCCATGCCTTGATCGATTCGGGGGCTGCCGTCAATTTTATTAGCATGGCGGTGGCTAAAGCCTTAGGTTTAGAGCTAATTCCACTATGCTCTCCCTTTTTGGTTTCAGGCGCAGATTCTACCCCCCTAATGGAGGGAAGGATAAGATACCGAACTACCGAAATAACCCTGAATGTTGGATGTTTGCATTTTGAACTACTGTCTTTCTTTGTCATGGAGGGACTTACCATGGACATTATTCTAGGGTTACCCTGGTTACGCCTCCATAACCCGGTGTTTGACTGGAGGACTGCTAAGTTGATAAAATGGGGGAACTCATGTGGTGATCATTTGAAAACTGTACAGTCTTTGGTATGCTCCATAAATGATAACCATCCCATTCCCAGATTTGTCTCTGATTTCAAAGACGTCGTTGATGAGACCGTTGCAGACACCCTGAAGCCGCATCGGCCTTATGACTGTGCTATAGATCTCGTTCCGGGTGCGAAGTTGCCTAGGGGTTGTATCTTTAACTTATCCACCCCGGAACGAGAATCTATGCGTCAATATATTAAGGAGAGCCTGGAAAAGGGTCATATACAACCGTCTATCTCGCCGGTAGGAGCTGGGTTTTTCTTTGTCGAGAAAAAAGATGGAGGCCTGCGTCCTTGTATTGACTATAGGGAGCTCAATAAGATAACAATTAAAGACCAGCATCCACTTCCCCTGATCCCGGATCTTCTTAATCAGGTTGTGGGCGCCCAATGGTTCTCCAAAGTCGACCTTCGGGGGGCGTACAACCTGATTCGAATCAGAGAAGGGGACGAATGGAAGACGGCCTTTAATACCCCTGAGGGGCATTTCGAATACTTAGTCATGCCTTTCGGTCTTTGTAATGCACCTGCCGTCTTCCAACGATTTGTTAATGACATTTTCAGGGACCTTCTAGGTCGTTTTGTAATTGTGTATCTAGATGACATCCTCATATTTTCCCCGAATTACGATACCCATCGAGATCATGTCAGGGAGGTCCTCTCCAGGTTACGTCAGAATCAACTATGCGCCAAATTGTCTAAATGTTTGTTCGGAGTCCAGGAGATAGGGTTCCTGGGGTACATATTGAGTCCCAGCTCTATAAGTATGGATTCACAAAAGGTTTCTGCCATCACTGAGTGGGTACGGCCTACCACCTTAAAAGAGATCCAACGTTTTTTAGGTTTTGCTAACTATTATCGCAAATTTATTAAGAATTTTTCCCTGATTGTTAAACCCCTTACTGACCTTACTAAGAAAGGGAGTGACCCCACCTCCTGGGCACCAGAAGACGAGCAAGCATTTGTTACACTGAAAAAATGTTTTTCGTCTGCACCTGTCTTGGTCCACCCTGACCCAGAACAACCCTTTGTTGTGGAGGTAGATGCGTCAGAAACGGGTGTAGGGGCCATCCTGTCTCAGGGGACTGAACCTTATACCAATCTCAGACCCATCGCCTTCTTCTCCCGAAAATTCTCTACCGCTGAGATTAACTATGATATTGGTAACAGGGAATTGCTCGCCATCAAATGGGCTTTCGAAGAGTGGAGACACCTTCTGGAGGGGGCTAGACATAGAGTAACTGTTCTTACAGATCATAAAAATCTGTTATATCTTGACAATGCTAAGCGATTGAACCCTCGTCAAGCGCGACGGGCCTTGTTCTTTACTAGGTTCAACTTTGTAGTGACCTACCGTCCAGGGGCTAAGAATGTTAAGGCCGACGCCTTGTCTCGAAGTTTTGGTATGAGTGACTTCTCAGAGGAGGAACCGGGGAATATCCTTGCTCTGGGAGTAGTCGTGGCTACCCTTACCATAGATTTAGTCTCTGCTATTGCGAACTCTCAAGGCTCGGTCCCACCCGGACTACCCCCCGGTAAACTTTTTGTTCCATGTCACCTTCGTTTGAAAATTCTGGAGGAGGTTCACTCCTCAGTTTTGTCTGGGCATCCTGGCATCGCGGGCACTGGATACCTTCTGTCCCGTACCTATTGGTGGCCTTCATGGCAGCGTGATGTGAAAGAATTTGTTACTGCTTGTGAGACCTGTGCCAGGGCAAAGGTACCCCGACGCCTCCCCGAGGGATTATTGCACCCCCTCCCGTTGCCCAATAGGCCCTGGTCTCACATCTCAATGGATTTCATCACCGATCTTCCCCCCTCCAAGGGTAGATCGGTGATTTGGGTGGTGGTAGACCAATTCTCTTAAATTTGTCATCTCATTGCTTTGAGGAAATTGCCTTCAGCCAAACTCCTCGCTGATTTATTTGTCCGTCATATACTTAGACTCCATGGTATTCCCTCCAACATTGTATCTGACAGAGGGGTACAGTTTGTGTCGAGGTTCTGGAGAGCATTCTGTGGTAAATTGGGCATCTCTCTGTCCTTCTCATCCGCCTTTCATCCCGAGACTAACGGGCAAACTGAGAGACTTAACCAGTCGCTAGAACAATACCTCAGATGCTACGTTTCGGAATGCCAGGAGAGGTGGAATGAATTTTTGCCCATGGCAGAGTTCGCCCTTAACAATCATGAGAATTCCTCGACCAAACTCTCCCCCTTTTACTGTAATTACGGGTTTCACCCCAGATATTCCGCCGCTACAGGTTGCGAATCTAAACTCCCTAGTGTCAAATCCGCCGTTAAGCGACTGTGCACAGTCTGGGCTAGGAGTCATGAGACTCTAGAAAAAGCCCAAGCTCAGCAAATCAATTACGCTAATAAAAAACGCCGACCTGGACCTGAATATGTAATTGGCGACAAGGTGTGGCTCTCGACTAAAAATCTCCGTCTTCGGGTGCCATCTACTAAGTTCGCCCCCCAGTTTATTGGTCCATTCATTATCACTGAAATTATTAACCCGGTATCTTTCAGACTCCGCCTTCCAAGTTCACTCCGTATCCATCCGGTATTCCACAAATCTCTCCTAAAAAAGTACATTCCCGCTGTGGTCGGTCGCCCTCCTCCTCATCCTGTGGTCATACAAGGAGAATTAGAATATGAAATAGAGCGTATTATCGACTCTCGCAGGGTTCAGAATGCCCTCCAATACCTGGTGCACTGGAAGGGGTACGGTCCGGAAGAACGGGTATGGGTGGCGTCTAGGGACTTGCATGCCCCCGAACTGGTGACAAAATTTCACCGAGCCAACCCATTCAAGCCAGGGGGATCTAAGGAGGGTCCGGTGGCCCCTCATAGAAGGGGGGGTACTGTCACGTCCGTGCCATTTGGCCCTGGTCGCCGGCTACAGCCGCGGCGATTATAACTGCGGCCTTGCCGCCTTTGTGTGAACACTTCCCTGTAGCCTCATACCTTGATTGATTTCTGGTCGACGCCTTAGCCAGAAATCCTCCAGCACTCATAGGGGTTAATCAGCTCCCTGGATTGACAGGTCCTTCCACCTATCCTAGCTCCTCTACTTCTACCCCTTTCCTATATATAGCCTCTTCTTCCTCTTCTCTATGCCTGCTATACTGCGTGCCTTTATAGTTAGCCTGTCATATTGTTGTTTCTCTGTGCTATTGATCTCTGCTTGTTTCTGGTTTCTCCCTTTGCCTCACGATTCTGTACCGCGCTGCCCGCCCCGTTATTGACTTGGACTGTCCGACTACTGGTTCTGTGTTCTTTGTTTGTTTGTCTTTGTCTGTGCACGCTGCTCAGTGTAGCCTTCAGTCTTCTGGTTGGGGCCGGCCTGTTAAGGAGTCGGGTTCCCCAAAAGGCAGGCACAGAGGTTGGGATCAGTGTCAGGGCCTCACTTGTCCGTGTCTTGTGTGCGTCCCTGACCATCCCTAACAGATACCCATATGTATAAAGGTCTGATTCAGAGAAGACCATGAAATTCTGTCAAAGGCCTTCTCTGCATCCAATAACAAAATTATCAGTGGAATGTTATGCGTCTGGGCATAGTGAATGATGTCCAGGGTTTTCAGGGTATTATCCCGGGCTTCCCGACCAGGTACAAAACCCACCTGATCTGGGTAGATCAGAGAATGCAAGAGTGGGTTCAGTCTGTTAGCTATAAGTTTAGAATATATTTTCAGATCCACATTAAGGAGGGAAATGGGACGGTAGCTACTACATAACTGGAGGTCTTTCCCAGGTTTTGGGATCACTGTTACATGAGCTAAGGTGACCTGGGATGGGAAGGGAGTGCCCGGAGAAATAGAATTGAAGGCTTGGAGCATCAATGGTGCTATGTTATCCGAAAAGGTTTTATAAAAGTTGTCTGAATACCCATCCGGGCCCGGACTCTTTCCTCCCGGCAGGTCCTTAATAATTTGCTGTAGTTCTGGGAGGGAGAAGGGTTTAATGTACATTCTTGATCAAAACTGTAAATGTCCACCTACCCCGGCCAGGGCCGCCATCAGAAATTTTGGGGCCCCATACAGCCGAAGCATCTGGGCCCCCCCCTCTCCGGCCGACCCCTCTGCCACCCGACCCCCCCCCCCCCCCCACACACACACCGACCCCACCATCCTGCAACCGACGCCACCCCAGAAAAAGAGAAAAAGAGAAAATAGTTTCTGGAGTCATAAAAAAAAAATGCAATTGCGCCATTGTTTTCGGATTTAGTTCTTGCTGGATTTTACAACTTATGTTTACCTGTATTTTGTGGGTCAGTTCGTGTACAAGGGCCAGCAAATACCACAACATGATCACCATGTGCCACCACTACAATGTTACTGACCAAACCAGTATACCCAGACCAATATTGCCAAGCAACAATATACAAATACTAAATAATACCGCCACCTATCACTACCATAATGTTATTGAGTAAACCATTACACCAAGACCAATATCACCAAAGAACAACAATATACAAGCACCTAATAATACCGCCACATCATCACCACATATCTGCATCATAAAAATACTGAATAATACCACCATACATTTTCTGAAAATAAACCATTATGCCAAGACCAATATTTCCTCCATACAGTGACCCTATAGTGGTGGTAACCAGGTACACAGGTGCTTTTCAAACAGTTTACTTACATTTAGGGCCTCACAGGTGATGTCTAGTCTGAGGAGTCGTTCACTTTCCCTTTTCTTCTCCATTTGGTCCAGACCGCCATAATAACTTCTCCCGTCCACCACTCAGCCCTGTAAAATTTACAATACAAACACCTGAGACTCCTCACTTTTTTATCATTTTCCCATCCACAGATGCCCAAATGGTAATAACCCCCTAGTTATTACAGGACCCCTGGTAGGTAGGCAGGTAGTTTAGGGGCACCCACAGTTGGTATATAGGTACAATGGGGTCCCCGGGCAGTAGCTTGGCAGCTTTTGGCCCGTGTAGGTAACTTAGGGCCCCCTGTAGCTTAGGGTCCCTAGGACCCCCAGCCGTGTGTGAGAGGGCCCCCCTCCTCCCAGCCTTGTCTGTGTGTGGGGAGCCCCCCCCCCCACACACAGCTGGGATTAGGTGGGGGCCCCCACACACACGGTTGGGGGTCTCTATGGGCTACGCAGCTGGGCTGGGGGGTCCCATGGGCTACGCAGCTGGAGGTCCCCATGGGCTATGTGGCTGGGTGGACTGGTGACCCTCACAGGCGGCTGGCCTGGTCTGGCTGGGGGCCCTATGGGTGGCTGTGCTGGGCTGGCTGGGGACTCCGTGGGCTACAGTGCTGGGCTCCCCCATGGGCAGCCAGACTGGTCTGGCTGGGGGCCCTCAATGGTTACAGGGCTAGGCTGGGGACCGCCATTGGTGGCTGAGCTGGGGGGCACCACGGGCAGCTGTGCTGGGCTGGGGAGGCCCCATGGGCAGCTGTGCTGGGCTGTGCCAGCTGGGGGGGCCCTGAGGGCGGCTATGCTGGCTGGGGGTCCCTGAGGGCGGCTGTGCTGGCTGGGGGGGGGGCCTCTGAGGGGAGGGGCTGTGCCAGCTGGGGGGGCCCCTGTGGGCCGCTGTGCCGGTTGGGCGGGCCCTGACAGCGGCTGTGCCGGCTGGGGGGCCCCATGGGCTGCTGTGCTGGGCCAGCTGGGGGGTCCCTGCAGGTGGCTGGGCTATGGGGCCCCATGGGCAGCTTTGCTGGGCTGTGCGATCTGGGTGGGGGGGGGGGCGTACAGGCGGCTGTGCCGGCTATGGAGAGGAGGGGGGCACTGCAGAGAGGAGGTCCGTGCTCCCGGTTACAGCTTCTACTTACACCTCCTGCGCTATAACCGGAGCCGGGACCTCTTCACTCCATCCGCATCACTGCTGTGTACTGCCCTGGGATGCGGAACAATTTGAATCCGTGAGGCCCCGCCCCTCGTCCTAACTCATTCACATTGTTCCACAGACAGATGAGGAGGACCCGGCTCCGGCTACAACGCGCGTCCAGGGAGGAAGGTAAGTAGAAAATGTCAGGAGGCGGAGCGCAGCTGTGATGGGAGAGCGGGCCCCCTCCCAGCACTGCTGCCACTCGCCGGCGGCCGCCGGGTCCTAACGAGAGCGCGGCGCTTGGCTGCGCCGTGCTCTATTATGTAATGTGAAATAAGGGGGCCTGGTTGAAGCGGGCCCCCCCTATTTCACCGGGCCCCATACAAGAGAACCGGCCTTACCCCCTGTATGGCGGCCCTGACCGTGGCAAGGTGACCCCAATTCAGGTGGGAACCTACGCTACATGCTACCTCTCTTGGGGCCACATGTATGAACCTATTTAGGTCTAAAACTCACTTTTTTGCCCATAGGTTACTATGGGCAGAAGAGTGAGTTTTAGACCTAAACACTTTCCTACGTGTCGCCTTTCGTGTCTGTTCAGGGCTGGTGAACCGAGTGCTGCTGATATTGTGTGGTATTTGCATAGCTTTTGACTACCACACCAGTGTGCACCTACACAGTTATTCTTCAAAATGGATGTGCTCCCCAGATTTAGTTTTTTGTACCATTGTATGCAGTAGTGGTTAAGTACTGTCATTTAGTGCATCAATAAACTTGTTATGTTTTATTATTAACAAGTGTGGTGAATTGTTATGTATACTGTACAGTCCATAAGGAACAGAGAGGTAGTGATACCAGAGAAAAAGAAGGAAACTAGTAAACCCCTAGTCACTCTAAAACGCTATTCAATAATAATAAAGACCACCCCGCGCCTCCTTTCACATCCTCTTTTACACATATACTATATAACAAATTTAAATAAGAGATATAGTTCTAATGACTGGGTAATACAATTGCCTCTAATGAAGGAGGGTTATGGTTTATGTCAAAGGTAAGTGAGGTAATAAAGGAGTAATGGTTTTTTAGAGGTGGGTAAACTTTATTTGCATCAATGCCAACCCCTGTGCTAGGGAGGGGAGATGGACCCTGTGCAGCCATGTAGGTCTCACACCACTAAGCCAGTACTATATACTATAAGTACGTGTGGCATATAAAATATTACATTTTCATCAATGGTGAATCCTCCTAGATGCTATGTTGGGCCTATGAGGTTCTAGCTAGCAATATAAAAAAAGAAAACTAGATATGTTTAGTCAAACATAAAAATATTTATTGGAAGAATTTGAATGAACATTCTGTATTTTATACAGGACAAGCAGCACTGCCTTTCATATATACCACCATAAAGAACTTATAAAAGTGTCCATCCAGAATAGTTTGTGAAGCTGCCAATGTCTTTACAACATCAAGCTATCATACTAGTAATATTGTTTTTCAAATATACCAATTGATTTCCTGCAACACTGCAGTAATAGCATATGAAGAATAGGTTAGAACAGTAAATTTAGAACATACATTTTGAATATTGTGACCACAGTGATTTACATTGTTTCTATTAATAATATCTCCTAGAAGAAACAACACCAGTTTAGCCTATGTGTTCCTTAGAGTTAAAGTCTTCATATACAGTCCAGGAAGGATTCCTTATGGTTATATTCTGCAAGTACAGGTCCAGGGAGGTCTCTTCCTCGCTTCCATTTATGTTTTTTTATTAGTCCAATTTAATATTAGTAATGGATAAAAATTATTTTGATGGTCCAAAATGTAAGAAAAGATGTCTTGTGCTTTACTTTGCAGACTTAGTAGTACTTAATTTTTGTGCTTACTTTCTTGATCAAAACTGGAACTCTCTGCTCTTCTAATGGCTTCTTTGCATTCTCTTCCTTTATCATTTCCACCACTTGAGCGCTGTTTGTGCTTATATACATAGAAAAGGGATATACTCTGTGCATCACATTCAGCAGCTTAAACAGTCATTTATGTAAACCTGTCAAGGGATATTCTTTGCTCAAACAATCTATATCACAGGGTTTTTTAACATCTACTTATACTCTATATTGAGGTCATCTTTGAGCAGCAGTATCAGTAGACTGTGTAACAAATATCAAAATAAAACACCACACTTAATAAACTCCAGTAGATTTTTCTATCTCGAATTTATAATAAATCCATTCTAAAACATCATTTATGATGCCATCATTCATTTTTTTTAGAAAAAGATTTTATTATAGTTGAACTCTGGTGATAACTTGACCCTCTTATTGTAATTATTCATCAGGGAGCCATCATTTAATAATCACTGCAATCAGTAAGTCTTCTATTTAGCAAAACATGTATTTTGATGCATTTATAGCAAAAGGCCCAGCCACCAGACGGAACCATGCTAGCATGTATATACATACATAGTGGGGGGGAAATGGGTCAAAAGCAGGTAAGATATCTCTGTTTCCTTTAAATGTGTGTATGAAAAATTGGTATGCACTTAGACAAGGAAAATAAATTTACATTCACAAACGTTTCTCACCTAGAAGACTCATCATTTCATTTTTAGGATCACATGTCATTACAATGGGCCACGGAACTTTTGAAGGTGGGGGCATATTGACAATGTGTACATTTTGAGAATATAAAATATTACATCTAGTTAAAGTTGAAAACTGAATATCTGGTAGTAAGTCTATTATCTGGTACTATGAAAAAGCATCATAAAATTCCCAGAACGAGACCTTCATGTTCAAGTGCATTATGGACCACTACTGAGAATCATATGCCACCCTGTTCTGTGATTTGTGTGGTTCAGTATTTTGTGTTGCATTGTGCACTTCTAGAGGGAAATTTAGTCTGTTTTACTGATGTATTACATTATGTTCCTATGGTACCTTTTTGTGCATCCTCCCTATGGTTTCGTTTTCTGCCTTGATGGATTTTTCTATAAGAAGAAATTGATTTAGTAATGTAATTGTATTTGCCATTTAAAGAGTCTTTTTTCTAAAATAGCTTTTTAGCTGGCAAATTCCTCTGACATACATAGCAGAAATACTAGGCATCTTGTTGCCCCCTCCATTATCCACTACAACAGGTATTTCTTATTTTTTCATTTACTGCAATTTTGTAATAACTAATCCTAATAACGCATTAGTATTTGACATTGCATGAATTAAAAAAGCTTTTCTGATTAAGAAAACCCATCAAGCATGTTAGTAAATGCTGAGCAAATAACCAAGGGGTCCCCCTTTCAGGACCCTAAGATTTTTGCCAAATAGGAGAGTGGCAACAAAAAGTATCTCCTGTACTGAAGGACCCAGAACGCTTGCACAATATATAGACAGTGCAATAATTTTAGTAGGAAATGTCAAAACTGCACACTTGCTGCCTGGTTCATTCACAGATTACAGGTGATTTCTTCAAGTCCTGGCAGTGGAATGCTGTTTGATCAGCAAGTCACCAGAGAAAAACACTTCTAACAAAAAAGGGCTGTCCAATGCAGACAACTCCTATGAGATATTGAATTAAAAATATTTTGCAGTAGTCATGACATACCAAATGAGAACTTTATTTTATAAGCTCATTTTCGGAGCAGTTTTTCACTTCTTAAACGGTTAACCAAGCTTAGTCCTTATGAAGGACCAGCTGTTCTCTGGTGACTGCTTCTTGGCAAATTCAGTGGACTCACATACTTAGAAAGTAATGCAAATACTGTTATAGAAAGATCAGGTTTAAAGAACAAAAAATACTTTTATCACAGTGGCGTTATCATGCATGACTTAATAATATACATTTTAGGGCTCATGTAAATGTATAGGTTTAATTATTATTTTTTAAGGGGTTGTGTAGAAGTATAAAACCGTCTCCTTTTTTCAGCAGGCATTTTATTGGCCATGAACCGTGGCTTTTATTACAGGGAAACCTTATTATTTCAGATGTGGATAAACTGCAATTCTAGAAACAGCCCATTGACAAGTGTGAAAAATTTCTAGGAGATAAAGCTATTTTTTTTCTAATCCTAAACAAAATCTTATGAAAAACAATAATAGTAATCTTTTGTGAAGATTTTTTCAGTCTTTTTCTAAATTTAAAAGAAAAAAACAACAACCATAAACCCCCAATGCAATTAAAATATTACACATGAATAAACGCTTACAAACTGTATACACAAAGTATACACAGAGTTTTAGGCCATGTTCACACGGCTTAAAATGGGCCGTATTTCGGTCCGTAATTACGCGCCGGAGTGCGCAAATTACGGGCTGAAAAAGGCCCAGTCATTACGGTAATCCACAGTTCTCATAGAGAACTATGGATTACGTCTTCTCTCCCTGCTCGGCGAATCCGCCGGGCGGGGAGATAATTGACATGTGAATTACCAGCGGTGTATACGTGCCGCTGGTAATGCAAGTCAATGGGCCGGCGAAGTGCCAGCCCCCCGCTCACTCCCCCGCTCCCGCCCCGCCACCGGCCACATGGCGTAATTGCGGGACGTAATTACGTCCCGCAGTTAAGCCGTGTGAACATAGCCTTATAGTACAGTAAGATCATTTTATTTTTTTTATTTTAAACGTGTAAGATTATAAAAAAACATTCTGCTTTCTAGCTGAAACAGCCCTCCTCTTGTTCTGTCTGGGTATGTCTGGTATTGCAACCTGTTCAACTGTATGGCCTGAACTAAAATATCACAGGTAACGCATGAGTGCTGTTGTTTGCAGTTTTTTGTATCTGTATAATCTTCCTCAACTCTGTTAATCACTTTCTTTTTGGGTTCACATTTGGGTATAGATAGTGTGCTTTCATGTTGCTGTAAGAAAATGGGAAATTATAACTTAGCTTTCACAAATGACATTTGTTGTAAGTGCATATTTTAAGTGATTTGTGTTTCTTTTTTTTTAAATATATCATATATTTTATTAAATAATAGTATGCTTTGTTTTTGTTTTGTTTCCCCTTTCATTTTAGTGTAAAAGGCAAAATAAAAAACTGTTTGATTTTTGCATGCAGTGAAGTGTATGATTTTTTATATAAAGAAGTATCTATCGATATTTTTTAGAACTGTATGTTTCAATAAAAACATACCGGGCGACATGTATGAATTCTGACGCTAACAGACCAGTTCTAAATCGCTTTACGGTAGCATAGACTGCACCAGAATGGATGACCCTGTTCTTTTGCAGTTCATACATACAGGCACAGTCTAGTGCCAGTGCGACAAGTCTGGCTCAGGCACCACCTTTTACTTGGTCTGGTTATTCTAACTGTTCTGCGCCAAAGGTTTGGTGTCAAAGAATCATAAATGTGTCTACTTCTACTAATGTGATGCGACGCCCCCAGAACGCCCAAAATTTTAGCTAAAAGTGTATTTGGCGCGGTACCGAGGCACTTATCACGCCAAACTTTGGAGTACACCTGTTCATACATCTATAGAACTGGTATACTACAGCTTTTTGAGGCCAGAATTCTGGCGCAACCTCGTTCATACATGTCGCCCACCATGTCTACAATTGCAGCTAAAATAAATGACAAATGTTTTTGGGAGTGGTCCTCAACTAAACTGATAATGTACTCTTTAGGCCCCATTTGAGTCCCTATGCACCATTCAGTATCATAATCTTCTGTTACTAACAGATGTCAAATGGGTTTACCTTGAATTGCTTGTATTATGTATAGTTTTAAATGAAATCTTGTTATGATAGATTACTAATACCATATCTGATTGATCTATAAATCACAGCTAACATTAAAAACATTAAAACTTTTTAATTGCAATGTACAGTACTGATAATATATATTGTTCCAGTGTATTTTAGGAAAAAATGTACGAAACATTAACTACCCAATGTATAGAGCACTATGTAAAATTAACATTTATCTACCTTATCTTAGTAATGTTGTTGCCATGTTTGGTTTGTTCATTTGCAGGATGCTTTAAAAGCCATACATTCATTTTTCTTTATTATATTTCCAGCAACCTTCAATTCAGTGCAACACAAGAGTATATAAGTACCAAGAAATACATGCTATAAACCTCTACAAAGGTTTTATTACTGGCTTCTTTACATTAATACTGTTTCAGTTGTGCAAAAACATCCAGTTACATGTCATGTAACTATAAGTAACTTAAATGCATTCTAAAATTGCTTACAACAATAACCTAGCTTACAAAAATGTCATAGGAAAGTAAGTAACCCATATAATAAATGGCAGAAGCCAAAATTACTCAGTGAATACAGCAAGTTGTGTAGATAATGCACCTTATTTACATGGTCTCTAAAACTGTGGATTACAGTGGTAATTGAATCAATCTAAAAATCTCTAGAACATCATTGTAGACAGTCCTCAAAAATATTTTTTTTCTAAAAAAAAAAAAAAAGGACTGCACAATAAGTGCATATTTTCTAACAGTCTAAAAACCTTTAGGACAGAAGTATTCATAACAATTATAAGGATGAGGTGGTGGAGTCTAGAACTTCTCCTCCATTACAAATGGTTGGTGCGTAATGTGCACTGGCTGAAGCTGAAAAAGTAAACAATACAGGTAAATTAAAGCAAAGCAGCTAGAAAAATAATTACAATGCAGGCATAGTAATATTTATTATTTTAAGTTGCACATTTGGGGCGACATGTATGAATGGGGCCCCGTTCGCTATATTTTTAAAATGCCCGTACACCAGTTTAAGGCACATTACAGAGCGCCCGCAGCACTTTGTAATGCTCCTGATATTGGGCGGCGTGTGGGAGGTGAAGTGCACTAGAACCGTACGATTCTACACATTTATGAACTGGCAAAAATAGGCGCATTACTGCTGGAACAGGTAAACCACTTTAAAAGTACTTTACCTGAGCCAGAACAGTCATCTTTGCTCTAATATGCGCCCGAGTTATGACCCACAGTAGAGCGGGTTCATAAGTTCAGGAGCATTCTACACTATTATAATGCGCGATTAAATTGCCATCTAAGTGCCAAAAATCATACATGTCGCCCTTGATCTCTAAACATCCTATTATACTTGTTCAAATACTAAGGTCTGATACATACAGTAATAGGAGCAGTTGAAAAGTTTCTGATATAACAATTAATAATTTGACATTGATGGAATGTTACAGTCAGTTAAGGTCATGTCTTAATTTTATTCTTTGTGAATCTTTTTGTGAATGAACTACAATAAAGCTATCCTGATTTAGGTCCAACAAATTACATGGAAGATCTTTAGACACATGAAAATTTTACAAAATGTCTGTCCACCTTTGTGATAGAACCTTTTCCAGTCAGAAACTGGTTGGACTGCAAACTGACCAAAAAGTCCATGGCAGAAGTGAATGATTTCACAAAAAGATGGCTTTTTGTATTGTGTTCTGAGAGAAAGTTTACCATACATAAAGAAACTCAATCAGAAGCTTTTGTGTGAAATATGGTGAGCTAGCTCAGTAATGCAGAAAAACATTAAGTCTTCAGTTAATGCAGAAGATAATCAAGAATTGTTTACAGAAGCCACTGAAACAACCACAATTTTAGGCAGGATTATAGATACCTGCAGGGCCAGGACGACAACTGGCGAAGGTAGGCGACCACCTAGGCGCCACTTCATCACAGGCAGAAAAGCGGGTGCAATGAGGAATGGAGTGGGCTGAATTTTCCACTGGGGGTGCTATATGCGTTATTTGACTAAGGCACCAGAATACCTTCTCCCAATCCTGGATACCTGTTGCCTACTAGGACTTACAAATTAAACAGCAGCAACTATAGGCAGGATTATAAAAGCCACCTGCCTACCATGGCTTATTTTATATTAGCATTAAATAAAAGACAGGTTAGAAGAAAAGTCTTGTAGTAGTCCATGGGACAATCTGTTTCTGTATTCTAGAACTTTATAGACTAAATAATAGCGGCATGAACTGTTGTTCAGTAACTTGCAAAATGTTTCCATAATAAATATCGGACAATTGTACAGACAATGAGGCACATTTATCACGGTAGTTAAGCCATAATTCTGGCTCAATGTGTGCCAAAAAAAATGTTATACATACTTTCCATTACATTTATTATGCTTTTACAAAGTTTCTCAATACGTTTGTATCTTGTCTGACAAAAGGGATGTAGCCTTGTTAAAAGGGGTATTGCTTAATTGAAAAAGGGAGTGGCTTAACATGTGACACCATGCACAAAAATTCTCCAACATTTTGGTGCAGTTAGTGGTATAATGTAAGTCTAAATTGACTTACATTATACCACTAACTGCACCAAAGTGGTGTTAAATTAGACTAGACAGTTCTAACCTGCGCCACATTTGTCAACATTATGATACATGTGGCACATCGTAACACTGCCTAATCTAACTTTTCTCTAAGAGTTAGACAGTATTGATAAATATCGTATTTTCCTATATTCATTCAAGATATAATAAGTTCTTCAATGAATAGAAGGTATCAATTTAGCCATATTTAATTGTTTTAGGTACAAATTGTAGTGATAATTTGTAGTAATAGAAAATCAGATTTGGGTGGTTTGTGCTTAACTAAAGTGTCAGAATAATATGAAAAGAAAATTAGAATTACATTAACATTTTGACACACAACGACTTGATTGATGGGCTTCATCAGAACCCGGGGCTGAAGAAAACAATAGCTTGTGTGATATTTCTCATTATCTGTCTGATTGTACTTGCTACATAGTAGTTTTATTGTTCATCTGAGTTAATGTTTCTCATTGATTGCTGGTTTCCAGTGCTAGTTTCCAGAACTAGTAATTAGTGATTATAAAGATTTCCAAGAAAACACTCTGCCAGGATAACTAGAATGAAAGAAAGTATTGACAACAAACTTGATTCAGTGTCTGCACTATGGCAAAGAGGAATAGGGTTGGATGGACAAGAATGTTCAGCATCTTATGAACGAGAGTCATTCTTGAGGCATACTCGATGTACCAGAGGAATAGTGTACTATAGCAATAGTGAAAAAGCAATAAAGTGTTAATCAGATCACCGCTCTCCTGAATGTGCAGTCATAAATCTCTAGGGGTCTCTTAGTTCAAGGCTTTAAGACTCCCTGATTAGGCTCTTGGGTGAATTTATAGCCACAGAAGAGATATCTCTTCTGTGACTATATACTATAGGAATGTTGTTATTATCTCATGAAATAAAGCTAGCTGCATATTATATCACATATCTTCATGCAAAACATTGGTAAAATGCAACATTTATACAGAGAAGATTTATTGTTTTATCTTGCACTTTTTCAGATTAATTTACATGTTCCTCATTCAGCTGATAGAGGCCAAAAGAGTGCTTTTTTCTTAAATGTCTATAAGAGCAGAGTAGAAAAGCTCTTTCTTATACAGGGGACTAAACTGAAAAAATATATACACCATACATGGTTTTTCATGTAAGGACCTGCAGTTCCCTGTTTTGGGACACAAAATTTCCAGAGAATGAGATTGAGGGATTTTGTATTAGATAACACACTTATGTGTGACAAGATGACGACTGACCCCAGGACTTAATAGCGTTGTGTATTTTTTAGTTACTTCAGCTCTCAGCTAAGCACCGATGTCTTGTTCTAAGGCTAAGGCATTAATATTAAATCTTGTATAAAAGTTGGGCATCTTGTCAAATGAACTGATATGCGACAAGTCTATTTACTTCATATCTCAAGGAAAGACTAATATCTTGTTTGTAAAATAACTCAAAGATAAATTTGCTGTATGGGTTTTTTAGTTGATAATCTTGAGCTCTATGAATGGACTTTATTTTAATCTCAGACTTTAGCATCACAGAGAATCATCTCTATACAATTATATATCCCTAGACTGCACTCGATAGCCTTAACATTGCTTTAAATATTCTTGCACAGGGGATGTAATAAATGTTAGTGCATTCTATGGGCTATCTTGAAAACATGTTCTGTTGGGGTGAACCATGAGTATAATATACTTACACTGTGAATACGTGGTTGCAGTGCCACTGACACTAAATCGGTTTAAATGGAGTCTGTGCGTTACAACATTTTTCTGTGGTTGAAATAGAATAATATGAACTTTCGGTGCAAACAGGCATCCCAAGACTACAAAACCACTTAGACTTACAGAAATGCACATTGTCGTAGTTTGGACCTAAAAGAGAATGAAAATAATTCATACATTAAACTTCTCAGCTTTCATCTTTCTGTACATTGTTTGTAAAGGAATTTGGGTTGGTTCATGAAATATACATTACTGGTCAAATGTTTTAGAACACTGCAATTTTTCCACCTTTTATTGATATTTACACAGTTTATTGTTTTAAATGTACTTTAATATGAAAGAAAAGGTGAAATAATTAAGATTAATAAACTAATGAATTAAGTTTGTTTTTTTTTAACAAACTAAATCCAGATATTTGACTTTTCAAAGTAGCCACTTGTATCTGATGTGACAGCTTTACACAATCAGATGACAAATGAGAAAAAGACCGAACAGTAATGGTGGGGTGTATTCACAACAATCCAAACCCTTTTTGCCATAGGCGAATTTAAATTCCATATAATTGACCATCAAAATTAATTACATCCCTAAAACATAGTAACTTTTATTTTACACGTTTAAAAGAGCAAAATTCAATGAGCCCCAAGGAGATTAAAAGATACCAATGCACAATATGCAAGTATAAAGAAAGATAAATCAAAGACACCAACTAAAGTACCCTTAGGGGCTGTTCACATGGCTTATTTTGCCGCGGATTGGAGCCGTACAGCGCGCCGGATTTGCGCTGCAGTACGGCTCCAATCCATCGCAGTAATTACGGTAATCCACTGTTCTCATAGAGAACAGTGGATTCCGTCGCTCCTCCCAGCTTGGCGAATCCGCCGGGCGGGGAGAAAGTGACATTTACACGCCGTAAATAATGCATTGTCTATGGAGCCGGCGAGCAGCTCCCCCGCCGCGCCCCCGTCCCGCCCCTTATTCAAGCCGTAACTGCGGGCGAAATCCGGACCGCAATTACGGCTTGAATAAGCCGTGTGAACCGGGCCTTAGCTGAAGATCAGCTCTTAGTCTATTGCAATCTTCCTAAGCATAGACACAATAACTATGACAAAAAATGCCTGCCTAAAAGCAGCCAGATATCTGCAGTAATCAATCCCTTTTAAAGTGTAATAGTTCAATAATACCTATACTAACTATCCAGTCATTAGAAAAGCAGGGACATTGCTAACATCTCGCCAAATCAGGCATTTTAATTCTATCCTTGGGGCAGGTCTAGCACTGGTTACCGAAGCTTCAATTATTAGCAGTGGATAAGTGGGCTACTGCAGTTAGTACACTTTGAACAAGGAGTAGAGCACGAAAACTAGAAAAGGTCCTAGACCTCTCCAGAAAGACCATTTTTTTAGTTTCCATGCTAAACTAATAGACAGTTAATCTTCAGCTGAGAGTACTTTAGTTGGTGTCTTTGCTTTTTCTGTCTTTCATACTTGCATATTGAGAGCATTGGTATCTTTTAATCTCCTTGGGACTCAGTGAATTTTGTTTTTTAGCTTTACACAACCAGGACACTCTTTCTACAGTTGCATTCAGATTTTATTCAGAAATTCCTTACCAACATTGTTGGTACATGTGGTGCATGTGTAAATTGCTTTGCTTTTACCATACTCTCCAAATCATCCCAAACAAGCTCAATAGAGTTATGTTTGAAGACTGTGGAGGACATTACATTCTTTGAACAGCTTCTTAACAGCTTCTTTCTTGAAACCCTCAACTGTTCCTGCTGTGACCGGCTCCTTGGGCAGGCTATTCCACATATTCACAGTTTACATGGTGAAGAACGCCCTTCTCTGGAGATTGAATCCTTTTTTTCTTCAGACAGAGGGAATGTCCCTTCGTCTTTTGAGGGGGTTTAACATGAAATAGCTTTTCACCATACTTTTTTGTAGGGGCCATTTATATACTTATAAAAATTAATCATGTCTTCCCGTAGTCGCTTTTTCTCAAGACTAAATAAGTTTAACTCTTTTTTCCTCATAACTAAGATGCACCATTCCCCTTATAAGTTTGGTTGCTTGTCTTTGCCCTCTCACTAGCTCCATTACATCCTTTCTATAAACTGGAGCCCAAAGCTGAATAGCATATTCCAAGTGAGGCTGTACCAATGCTTTATATATCGGTAATATTACATCCCCGCCCGCGAGTTTATGTCTTTTTAATACACACCAATATCCTGCGGGCCTTAGAGGCAGCTGATTGACATCACATGCTATTCTGTAATCTATGATCTATAAGAACGCCCAGATCCTTCTCAACCTGCAATTCTCCCAGGACATATGATGCCTGCAGATTATTAGTACCCAGATGCAGAACTTTACATTTCTCCACATTGAACCTCATTTGCCAAGTGGATGCCCAAGTAATTAGTGTATCTAGGTCTGCTTGCAATTTATGAACATCTGCCATAGATTGCACTACAGTGCATAGCTTGATGTCATCTGCAAAAAATAGAAACAGTGCTATTAATCCCCTCCTGTCATTAATAAATAAATCGAATAAAAGAGGACCCAATACTGAGAATTGGGATACACCACTTATAACCGTGGACCATTCAGAGTAGGAGTCACTCTCTGTGTACGATCCGATAGTCAGTTTTTAATCAAGTTACACACTATTATTTCTAACTCAATAGACTTTAATTTATGCAATAGAAGCTTATGAGACAGTGTCAAACCCCTTTTCAAAGTCTAAAAACACTATATTCACAGTTGCGCCGCTATCCATACTTTTACTCATCTCTTCCTAAAAACAGATTAGGTTGGTCTGACAACTTCTGTCCTTAGTAAACCTATGCTGGCAGTCACTAATAATGTTTTAGTCAGCCACATAATCCTATATGTAGTCCCTTATTAGCTCTTCAAAGAGTTTTTCCACAATTCTTCTTTTCTTCTGCTGTAGTATTATTATTATTTATTTTAGAGCGCTATTGATTCCAGGGCGCTGTACATTAAAGAGGATTACAAACATAACATAAGTTGAACAAGTTCAATGCTGACAGTATGTGACAATCAACTGGCACAGAGGGAAAGAGAACCCTGCCTGCGAAGGCTTACAATCTACAAGGAAGGGGGAAAGAGACAGAAGGTGGGGGAGACATCTTTGTTGAGGGTGTAGTGACAGAAGGGGTACTATAGATTATAGGCTATCCTGAAAAGATGGGTTTTCAGGTTGCTTTTGAAGCTGGTGAAAGTGGAAGAGAGTCTGATGTGTTGGGGAAGTGAGTTCCAGAGTGTGGGGAAGTGCAGGAGAAGTCTTGGAGACGGTTGTGTGAGGAGCTGATAAGGGGAGAGCAGAGAAGAAGGTCCTGTGAGGAGCGTAGATTGCGTGAGGGGAGATATCTGGAGATTAAGGCATAGATGTATGGAGGGGAGAGGTTATGGAGAGCTTTGTAGGTCATGGTTAGCAGCTTGAAGTGAATTCGTTGGACAATGGGTAGCCAGTGAAGGGATTGGCAGAGGGGAGAGGCAGGCGAGTAGCGAGGAGAGAGGTGGATAAGACGGGCAGCAGAGTTGAGGATGGATTGAAGAGGAGCAAGAGTGCTAGACGGGAGGCCACAGAAAAGGATGTTGCAGTAGTCTAGGCGGGAGATGATAAGGGCATGGACCAGTATTTTTGTAGTGTCAGGGTTGAGGAATGAGCGGATTCATGAAATATTTTTTAGGTGGAGGCGGCAGGTAGAGGTGATGGTTTGGATGTGCGGTTTGAAGGACAAAGCGGAGTCAAGGGTTATCCCAAGGCAGCGGACTTGTGGGATCGGTGAGAGTGTAGAGCCATTGACTGTAATAGAGAGATCAGGTGGAGGGAAGGAGTGGGACGGTGGAAAGATGATGAGTTCAGTTTTCTCTAAATTAAGTTTTAGGAGACGGGAGGAGAAGAAGGAGGAAATGGACGACAGACAATCTGGGAACTTGGACAGTAAAGAGTTAATGTCATCAGCATACAGGTGGTATTGAAAGCCATGTGATGCTATGAGCTGACCCAGACCAAGAGTGTAGACAGAGAAGAGTAAGGGACCCAGGACTGACCCCTGGGGGACACCAACAGAGAGAGGTCGAGAGGAGGAGGTGGAGCAAGAGTGAGAGACGCTGAATGTTCGCTCAGTGAGGTACGAGGAGATCCAGGAAAGGGATGAGTCCGTGATGCCGATGGAGGAAAGGATTTGTAGCAGGAGGGAATGGTCGACAGTGTCAAAGGCAGAGGATAAGTCTAGGAGGAGAAGGACAGAGTAGTGACGTGAGGCTTTGGCGGTTAATAGGTCATTGGTGACCTTGGTTAGGGCGGTTTCTGTAGAGTGGTGGGAACGGAAGCCTGATTGCAGTGGGTCAAGAAGAAAGTTGGAGGACAGATGGGAGGACAGTTGAAGATGGATGTGCTGCTCGAGGAGTTTGGAGGCAAAAGGGAGCAGTGAGAAGGGGCGATAGTTGGACACAGAGGAGGGGTCAAGAGATGGTTTCTTTAGGATCGGAGTGATGGTGGCATGCTTAAAGGAGGAAGGGAAAATACCAGAGGTTAGTGATAGGTTGAAAAGGTGGATAAGGGCTGGGATGATAACAGCACTAAGGTCAGGGATAAGGTTGGATAAGGTGGATCAAGGTTACAGGTAGTGAGGTTGGATTTGGAGAGTAGAGAGGAGAGCTTGTCATGAGTGACAGTGGAGAAGCAAGTTGGGGGGAAGAGCAAGGTGAAGGTAGAAGGGCTGGTGGTGGGGACTATGAGGGCATGGATGTGGGCGAAAGGGACAGTTGGGTGAGGCTTTCTCGGATGCGGTTGATCTTATTTAAGAAATGAGTGGTGAAATCGTTCACTGATAGGAGAGATGGGGGAGGAGATGCTGGAGGACGAAGGAGAGCGTTGAAGGTGTGAAAAAGTTGTTTGGGGTTGTGAAACAGAGAGGATATGAGATTGGTGAAGTAATCCTGTTTGGCGGTAGTGAGTGCAGACTTAAATGTATGTAGTGATTGTTTGTATGTGCTGAAGTCGTTGGTGGAGCGGGTTTTCTTCCAGCGGTGTTCAGCAATTCTGGAAGCTCGCCTCAGCTGTTTAGTGAAGTCTGTGTGCCAGGGTTGTCTGTTGATTTTGCGGGTTCTGTTGTGTGTGAGAGGGGCGACCAAATCGAGTGTGGAGGAGATTGTGTGGTTGTAGAAAGTAGTGGCTGTGTCAGGGTCATCAAATGAGGATATGGTAGAGAGAGGTGCAAGAGAGTCAGAGAGAGTGCGAGGGTTAAGGTTTTGTAGGTTCCTGCGGGGGTGCACTAGATGTGAGACAGGAGGAGCAGGTGGGGTGGAGATGGTGGAGAAGGTGAGCAAGTTGTGGTCAGATATAGGGTGTGGAGAGTTAGAGAAGTCAGATAGGGGGCAGAGGCAGGTGAAGACGAGGTCAAGTGTGTGTCCATCTTTGTGAGTGGCTCCAGAGGTCCACTGGGAGAGGCCAAAGGAAGAGGAGAGTGACAGGAGTTTGCTGGCAGCAGAGTGGGGTGTGTCGATGGGGAGGTTAAAGTCACCCATTATGATAGTGGGGATATCAGTGGAAAGAAAGTGGAGAAGCCAGGAGGCGAAGTGGTCAAGGAAGGCGGTGGCAGGGCCTGGCGGTCGGTAGATGACCGCCACTTGGAGATTGGAGGGGGAGTAGATGCGGACAGAGTGCACCTCAAAGGAGGGGAGGTTGAGAGAAGGTAGCGAGGGAGTGGGGGAAAAGGAACAGGTGTCTGACAGGAGAAGGCCAACACCTCCGCCATGCTTGTTGCCAGGGCGGGGAGTATGGGTAAGTTGGAGACCACCAAAGGAGAGCGCAGCAGGAGAGACTGTGTCAGAGGGCGTCAGCCAGGTTTCCGTCAGACCAAGGAATGATAAGTTACGTGATATAAAGAGGTCATGTATGTAGGAGAGTTTGTTGCATACAGACCGTGTATTCCAGAGAGCTCCAGAGAGAGAAATAGGAGAAGGAGGGCTCAAGGGAATAATTTTTAAGTTTGCAGGGTTATGGGAGTATGTAGAAACAGGTCTGTTAGCAGCTGGAGATACAATAGTGGGAATGTGCTGAGGGGGCCCTGGGTTTGGGGATATGTCCCCAGCAGCTAGGAGGAGCAGAGAGAGGGTTAATAGGTGGGAGTAAGATAGGCAGTAAGTTGGTTGGGTCTGTTTGGTGAGGAAAGCATAGATAGTGGGATACAGGTTAGTGGCAGCAGACAGATGAGAGGGTAAAATGCAGGGGGAGATGAAGAGCTCATTGCCCAGCAGAGTAGTATGGGGATAGGCAATTAATTCCAGGAATATGGAGGTTGAGATGATGGAGGACAGGAAAAGCATGGTCAGTGACTGTGGCAGGCTGTGAGGCTGTAGGTGGAAAAGAAAAGGAGAAGTTACAGGTACCTGTAGCAATCCTTGTTTAACCCTGGTGTAAATTCTGGTTTTAATTCACCCTTGTACTTAGAAAATTGCCCGTACTTTGAAAAGAGGCCCCAATATGACCAAGGTCAAGATATGACCCACTACAAGGACTTTTATACTAAATTAAAACCCAATCTGCATACCAGGATCAAACAAGAGGGGTGGGGTTGGGATAGGTAATTAACAAGGGGGAGGGGAAGGATACGAGGCAAATTGAAGTGAAGATGGTAAACTTAAAAACAAACACACACAGCAGGGGATGGGGACAGGAAGGTACAGTTGTATTAAGTCATAATCATACCAAGGGATATTAGACAGAGTGAAAGCAAGCAGACTGGAGGGTGAGATGTTCTGCAGTGGTCATACCAAGGGATATTAGACAGAGTGAAAGCAAGCAGACTGGAGGGTGAGATGTTCTGCAGTGGTCATACCAAGGGATATTAGACAGAGTGAAAGCAAGCAGACTGGAGGGTGAGTGCCTTCATATTCAGCGTGGCAGTCACCCTGGTCAGGTTGCCAACCCTGGATCCAGCAAAAGAGCCCAAAACCATTACACTTACTCCTCCATGTTTAATAATTGGTGTCACACACTGAGGAACCATCATTTCACCTACTCGACAGCGTACAAAAACCGTGCGTGATGAACCGAAAATTTCAAATTTTGATTCATCAGTCCATAAGACCTTCTTCCAGTTTCAGTAGTCCACTGGCGGCGCTTCATGGCCCAGGCAAGCGTCTTTTTCTTATTTTGCCATCTTAGCAATGGCTTTCTTACTGCCACTCGACCTGTCAAACCTGCATATGGAAGTCTTCTCTTTACAGTTGAAATGGAAACTTGTTTACTTTTTGGTGTATTAAGCTGTGCTTGAATATTTTGAGCTGTGAGGCACTTGTCATCTGATTTTCTAATGGCCTTTGGTCTGCCAAACCTCTTCCTATCAGAGTTTTTCTCCAGTTTCCAAGTACCTTTGATTGTATAGGAAACTGTACTGAATGCCATCTTGGCTTACTTGTCAATTTCTTTGTACGACAGACCTAAACTTCAATGGGTTATAATTTTCCTTCTGTCTCCTTTCGTTAATTGCCTTTATCTTGCCATTATAATAGCAATGGGCTCTGTCCTGAGTCCAAATTCTGCCCTAGAAGATGTGGTAATATACTCTTGTCCAACACTGGCTATATACAGATTTGGACAACCTTCTGTTAATTAAAGAAAAACCCACAATATATCTTGAAATAACTGAAAACTCAGAAAATTAATACATTTAAACTAACTAAAAATTAACTAATTAAAATCAGACTCTACATTTCAATTTTGGTTTAAAGTGGGTTTGCCACTTGCAAATTAAATAATAAACATTTTCACCACTCATCATTATTAAAAAATTCGGTACCATTTTAGTTTTAGCAGCTCCTTTAATGATCCATTGTTTATAGCTCATCTCCAGGGGATAGGACCAGGGCTGAGAGCTCTTCAGTCCTGGCCAGACATGCTCATACATCACCTCTCGCCTCAGACATCTACTGAGTGTTCAACCCTGATGCTGTCATTCTACTCCTGTCCTCTGTATTTCTTAGTAATTAGTCAAACAGTGCAAATAAATAAAAAAAAGAAACCCCATGTGCATTGATAAAGAGAAAAAAAATACACAGGTTTGGTTCCTGCATGGATTTGAACCCAGGACCATTGTGCTGTGAGGCTTAAACTTTACCATGGAGCTAAATTGTAGCTATTCACAGTTCTTTACATAAACAGACCTTTCTTTGACTAGAGTGAGGAAAGGCCTGGTGATGTCATCCTGCTGGGTCACATGATATGCAATTCAAACAAATCACACACGCCCCCTTCTGAGCATCACAGAGCTGAAGAGCTGGATACAGAAGGTATGAGATGAGTTTGTGGAAAAACCCCTTTAACTGAAAAAAAAAAAAAATACAACTGTCCTGGAAAAAAATGATGGTACCCCATTACAAATAATTTGATCACAGGGATATGTTAAACTGAGGTGTGTCAGACTTGTAATCAGTCAATCTGCCTATTTGAAAGGTGAAAAGTAATCACTGTGTTGTTTGGTATCAATGGTGTGTACCACACTGTACATGGATCAAAACAAATTAAGGAGAGAGTTGTCTCAGGAGATTAGAAAGAAAATTATAGAAATAAATATTAAAGGTAAAAGATATAAGACCATCTTCAAACAACTTGATGTTCCTGTTCCTACAGTAGCATGTATTATTAAGGTCTATGGGACTGTAGTTAACCTCCCTGAACATGGCCACAAGAGGAAAATGGTTGACAAACCACAGAGACAAATAATATAAACCAAAGAGCTCAGAACACTTCCAAAGACATTAGAGATGAACTCAAAGGTCAAAGTACATCAGTGTCTGATTGTACCATGCATTGCTGTCCAAAGTGGACTTAATGGAGGACAACCAATGAATAAGCTACTGTTAAAAGCAAATTATAAAAAAGCGAGACTGGAATTTTCTAAAATGCATATTGACAAGCCACAAGTTTCTGGAAGAATATCCTTTTGGACTGATGTGACAAAACGGCAGCTTTTTGGAAAGTCACATCAGCTCTTTGTTCACATATACAAAAATGAAGCATACAAAGAAAAGAACCTTGTACCTACTTGGAGGAGGCTCGTCTATGCTTTGGAGCTGCTTTTCTGCATCCGTCATAGAGTGTCTTGAATCTGTGCAGGGTACAATAAAATCTCAAGACTATCAAGCCTTTCTGGAGAGAAATATGCTGCCCAGTCTCAGTCATAAATAATGGGTCCTTCAAGAAGATAATGACCCAAAACACATGGCTGAAATGCTAAATGTTGGTTAAGAGCAAAGCACTGGACTATTCTGAAGTGTCCTTCTATGAGCCCTGATTTAAATCCTGTTGAATATCTGAGGAAGGAGCTGGAACATGCAGTCTGGAGAAGGCAATCTTCAAACCTTTGAAAGCTGAAGCAGTTTGTTTACAAGGAGTGGGCCAAAATACCTATGGGCAAGTGTGGAAGTCTTATTGAGAGATATAGAAATCAGTTGTTTGCAGTGGTTGCCTCCAAAGATTGTGCAACAAAATATTATGCTAAGGGGTACATCCTTTTTTTCCAGGCCAGTTTTATTAGTTTGTTTTTCAAAAATGTTCAATTAAACCATAATTCAAAAGTAATGTCTGATTTTCATTAGTTTTTTTGGTAAATTTAGATTTACTTCTGTCAGAATAAAGTTATTTCAATGACCTTTGTGGATTTTTCTTTAACAGAAGGGTGCCAACAATTTTGTCCATGTGTGTAGAATCAGAGAGTTTGAGAGTTATCTCTAAAAGTTGAAACACCAGTAGGAACAGTTTTTACCTAACTTTAAACCATAATTTGCTTTCCGTGTTGCAAAGCAAATTGTCCTTGGTATCTTTCCTGAAAAAAAAACCTTTATTTTTAACTTTCATTTGAACCATGTCACATTATTTGCTGTATTAGAACTGTGTTAATGTAAAAAATAAATGGAAAAACCGTGATGTTCTAAAACGTTTGACTTGTTAGATTAACAAAAGCTTATCTAACAGCATCAAACATAGTTAAAAAGGAAGTTCAAACATAACTTTTATCATCTAGTATATTCCATGTGAAAATGGGACACATAGGGCGACATGTATGAATGGGCTTCAGCCCGACAACTAGCGCAGCCCCGTTCGCAATAGATTTAAAACTCCCGCACGCCAATGTCAGGCGCATTACAGAGTGCCCGTGGCACTTTGTAATGCGTCTGATTTCTGGGAGCGTGCTTGCACTAGAACCCAGGCGCATTACTGCTGGAACAGGTAAACCACTTTCAAAGTAGTTTACCTGAGCCAGAATTGACATGCGCTAGAATGTGCCTGCAGTAGAGCAGGTTCATAAATCAGGCACATTCTACATGCACATAATGCACATAAAATTTGACGTCTTAATGCCAAAAATCATACATGTTGCCCGTAATATTTAAGCGTTGGGACAAAATGGATGATACATGAGACACATATAACTTTTTTCACCTCTTGAAATGTAATGATAAAAAACAGAATGAAAAAGAGAAAGATATCATTATGTGATCTGGTACTCCTTTCCTTCAATTGATTAAAGGGATGGTCCAGGGTTAGAAAAAAGCATGGCTTCTTTCCTTTAAAAGCAGCATCTCCTCTGTCACAGGATGTGATTGGCATTGCCGATACTACAATACTAGACACATCCTGTGACAGAGACGGTGCTGTTTTTGAAAGATTGCAGCTATGTTTTTATTAAATCCTGGATAACCCCTTTAAAGAGTCATATCAGTTTTAGCAAATTAATCTTAATTGTATAACTTTTCAAAACATAATGACTAAGATAAAGATTAAGCAGTTACAAAACTACTCAAGCACATTTATGGATGTCACAGAAAGACTTGAGTAGCTATATTGTGTATTAATGATAAAAATATAAATATTATCAGACTTACTCTGTAGTCACTTGATGTCACATAAAATATAGGGAGGAAGGCCAACCAGATGATGCACGTGGTGTACATGGTAAAACCTATGAACTTAGCTTCGTTGAAATTTTCTGGGCACTTCCTTGTTTTAAAGGCATATACAGTACATAGAATCACTAGAACCACATCATACGTCAAAGATATCAGCATACTTGAATCTTTCACGTTACATTTTAATATGACAGTTTCCCTCTTCTCTGGAAGAGTATACCGCCTGGTGCCAGGATATTCCAACATAAGCCATACTGACACAATAACGATTTGAACAGAGATGAGGCTTAGGCAAATTATGACTTGAGATTTAGGGCTGATGAATTTAGGTCTTTGAGCACCTTCTTTCACTCCACTGAAGATCCGGGCAATTCGATTTGTCTTTGTCAGAAGAGCTGAGTAGCAAACTACAAAAGAAGTCCCCAGGCCCAAACGCCGTAGAGTACATATTACTGGGGAAGGTTTGGCTATGAAGAAAAATGTCATACAGTAACAAAAAAAGACTCCAATCAAGAGGATATAACAGAGTTCACGTCCAGATGCCTTGACCAATGGAGTGCTGTTGTGTTTGAGAAAGACTCCACCAACCAGGAATGTACAAAAAAAACCAAGGCAGGCAATTGTTACTGGGCCTATGGCCCATGCATCTTCCCATTTTATGTAGTCTTCTGGTAAGTCAAAGCATCCGGTTAGGTCTGAGGTGGGCCAACGACCTGGTCCACAATCAGCACATGTGAATTCATCTATAAGATATTGATATGTTTCACATGGAATACAGATCCAACAACAGACGTCTCCAGGTTGCATACTCTTCATTTCATTTGTAGCACATGGATCACTGCACTGTGATGTTGGCACCATACTCTTTGACCATTGTATGAGATCTACATCAAGAGATAAGGTCTCGGCCCACTGACCTATTTTTAGATATGAGTATTTGCCGCTGTTATACTGAAAATTGAAGACATTGTATAACCCAAGGCCATCTCCATAAGCATCAAACTTCACAATGCTATCTGCAGTGGGTGGAATAAAGGGAGCTGTGGAAAAAAAGAAAGAGGATAAAAAAAGTAAACCTTCACATGTATTTTTTAATTCATGGAAAAAGCATAAGCAAACATGTAAATACATGAATAAAATGCAAATTACTTATACTATAGTTAGCCTTCTGCAATCTCTTCAACAATGTAGCTATCCCAATTGGAACTGTACTAACCCATGTGAAAATAAACTTACAGCGGTGGTGACAAATTTATGCAGTTGCATATGTTTTTATCAGTGTTGTGACAAAAGGGCATAGCCTTTCAGACAGGCAAGTGTGACTCCTGTATATTCTCTTTTTGGTCAATTCTCTTCATGAGACCTGGAGCTCAGCACAGTATTGCAGGCTATATTCCCTAACAATGATGTGGATGTAACAATGATGTATTCGCTACACAGTGATTTGAATTTATCACAATAAACATCCTCCTAAGTATGTTTGATGTGAGTAAAATATATTTTAAACATATATTTTGTAAGAACTTTTTTTAGCCAGTTAAAGGTATAATCTTAATGTGGAACTTAACCTAATTTATTTTACATAAATCCCTTCAATATGAACATAGTTGTAACCTCCCATGGGAATGAGTTTAGCACCATTCCACAAGCCTTGTCTTTCTCATGACAATGAACCTAACCTATGCTGAACTTTGTAAGATATTCTTTTCAGAGTTACCCAAGCTCAGCCCACAACTCTCTAGTTGAACAAATATCTGGGTCAGCTCACTATTTTACATGATATTTGCCAGGCCTTACTTATTGTCAACTAGTCTATCTCCGAGTAGCATGCTATGCAGCATCTGTACATATTACAGTTCTTCCAGGTCTCTAGCCCACTAACTGTTCCATGGAGATAAAACTTAGTCTGAACCTCAAGCCCACAAATCATCTCCAGCCTGCTAATGCTTCCTGATCAACAAGCCTACATCGCCTTCATGTTACCAAGAGAATTTTTACAGGGCAACCTCTGTTCTGTTTGAGACTACATGTAGACAGTCTGTACTCTTCTCTACAAAATTATTCCAACAGGCTCTAAATTACAACACAAGTTTATATTCCCTGGCACCTACAATCTCCTTAATGTGCTACACAGACTTGGCAGACTTGGAACTCTATGGGCGCATTCTCACGGCACAGGACAAATACCGGATGGTTTGCCGGGGTGGGGGGGGTGGGGTTTCTCCGCGATGATCGGAGAATAGCCCTCCCCCTTCACATTGGCTTGCACAGAATCCGTCCGGAAACCGAAGATTGACGGAAGATTGTGCTAGCACAATGTTTTGCAGGCGGAAAAACCGCCCAACGGAAAACCTGTACAGTGGGGACTGCTGCACAGGTTTTCCATAGAGCACCATTATGCTCATTTTTGGCTGCTTTTTCAGGCGGTCTGAAAAACTGCAAACCGGCTGAAAAACCGGCCGAAAACCCGTGCATTAGGGACATGCCCTATGTGGCTTTAGCCACAAACTGAAATTAGTTCCTGATACCATTTTCTCATGTAAACTTTTCAAGTCTATGATACCAGTACCCATCTAGTGGTTACAGATACTCTTATACACTTAACAAAATGGTTTACATACAATGTGAAGTATAGACAATATAGTATATACAATGGGTTGCAAAAGTATCCATACCCTTTGAACTGTTCCTTATTTTTAAATGTTACAGTCACAAACTTATATGTATTTTAATTATATTTTATGTGATAGAGCAAAACGAAGAAGAAAGTATTTGTGAAGTGGAAAGAAAAATTATACGTGCTATTACAAATTTTTGCAAATTAAAAAACTGAAACGTGTGGTGTGCCCCCCATAGTCAATGCTTTGTAGCTGCAATTACTTTAGCTGCAATAACAATTGCAAGTCTGTTGGTGTTTGTCTCTACAAGCTTTGCACATCTGGAATTTTTGCCCATTCTTTTTTTCCCTAGATCAGTCACATTGGTTGGTGAGGAGCAGTTTTCAAGTCCTTCCACAGATTCTCAATGGGATTTAGGTCTGGACTCTGACTGGGCCATTTTAACACATGAATATGTTTTGATTTAAACCATTCCATTGTAGCTTTGGCTGTATGGTTGTTGTCCTGCTGGAAGGTGAACCTATGTCCCAGTCTCAAGTCTTTAACAGCCTTTAACAGGTTTTCCTCCAGGATTTCCCTCTATTTAGCTCCATCCATCTTCCCATCAACTCTGAGCCGCTTCCTAGTCCCTGCTGAAGCAAAGCCTCCCCACATCATTATGCTGCTACCACCATGGTTTACAGTAAGGATGGTGTGTTCAGGGTGATCAGGGCCATTCCTAAATTTCATTCAGGGCGAGGTAAAGACCTCCCCCCCCCCTCCGTAACATACGGCGACACAGTGCGCCACATTGAATCACCAAAAACCAAAGCCAAAATATACCAAGAGCGATAACACAAGCTGCTACATAAAACTACTAAATAATAGACATACAGTTACCAAATAACACTGCTACACCAACCAGAATCCCAAGACCACTCAGACCAACAGCATACAGTGACCGAATAATACCACCACACCATGAACACATATCTCCACCATACAGTGACTGAATAATACAAACTGACCATTACTGAATACAAACCATTATACTTCAACCAATATTACCGGCGTACAGTGACCATACAGTGGTGGATACCAGCTGTACACAGGCTCTGCAGACATATAAATGATTAGAGTAAAGTTATATCTAGTGACTCACAGGAGACGTCTCTGAAGATTTGGTCTCTTTTTCTTCTTTTTCTCCATCTGTCTCAGACGCCATGATGACTACTCCAGACTCTTAGCTGTAAAATTTACAAAACAAACATATTAAGACTCCTCACTTTATCAGCACTTCTCCATCAATTCCTACCTCTGTACAAACTCCCCATCTATAGCACCTCCTATGGTAGCCATGTAGTAGCCCCTGTAGCCAGGTAGTAGCCCCCTATAGCCAGGTAGTAGCCCCCTGTAGCCAGTTGATGCCCCCTGTAGCCAGTGATGCCCCCTGTAGCCAGTGATGCACCCCTGTAGCCAGTTGATGCCCTCTATAGCCAGTGATGCCCCCCTGTAGCCAGTGATGCCCTCCTTGTAACCAGTGATGCCCCCCTGTAGCCAGTGATGCCCCTGTAGCCAGTGATGCCCCCTTGTAGTCAGTGAACCCCCCCTGTAGCCAATGATTCATCCCTGTAGCCAGTGATGCATCCCCATAGCCAGTGATGCACCCCTGTATCCAGTGATGCCCCCTGTAGCAGTGATGCCCCCCTGTAGCCAGTGATGACCCCCTTGTAGCCAGTGATTGCCCCCCTGTAGCCAGTGATACCCCTGTAGCCAATGATGCCCCCCTTGTAGACAGTGATGCCCCCTGTAGCCATTGATGCCCCCTGTCGCCAATGATGCCCCTGTAGCCAGTGATGCCCCCCTTGTAGCCAGGGATACCCCCTTGTAGCCATGATGCCCCTGTAGCCAGTGATGCCCCCTTGTAGCCAATGATGCCCCTTGTAGCCAGTGATGCCCCTTGTAGCCAGTGATCCCACCTGTAGCCAGTGTTTGCCCACCTTGTAGCCAGTGATGCCCCCTGTAGCCAGTGATCCCCCCCTTGTAGCCAGTGATGCCCCCTGTAGCCAGTGATGCCCCCCTTGTAGCCAGTGATGCCCCTGTAACCAGTGATGCCCCCTTGTAGCCAGTGATGCCCCTGTAGCCAGTGATAGACCCCTGTAAGTAATTATAAAATAACAAAAAAGTACTCACCTCGGTCCGCGCATTCCGGTCCGGAGCTGCTGAGCGGTGTAAGCGGCGTGACGTCATCACGCTGCTTATGCTGCTTGCAGCTCCCAGGGATCTTACTCGGCTGGCAGAGCTGCCGACCGAGGAAACCCAGCGTAGCAGGGAGCGCAGTGAAAGCCGTGCGCCCCTGTGACGCTGATACAGGGGAGGAGACAGGAGGGGAACGATCCGTCCCGCCTCCTCCCTGCACCAGCAGCTGCTGGCTCTGCGCGACTGTTATAAAACAGCCGCGCAGAGTCAGGGACGATCCTCCAGGCGGGCGAGCCTCGCCCGCCGCTAGGAACGGCCCTGATGGTGATGTGTAGTGTTGGCTTTCCTCCACACATAGCATCTGGCATTTAGGCATATGAGATTTACCCCCTTACAGAATAACAGTAATTAGCTTGATGTGTGGAAGCAGGGCAATTGCAAACATAACGACTTTGGCCTACTTTGTTCACTGGGAGAATTGTGATGGCTAGATAACTGGGTCAAAGCATTCCAACAACAGCAGACCATGTAAGGAGTTACCATTATGTAATAAGATCAGACCCCCGATTTAATGAGACAGTCCCGTCTTTCACCCATGTGTCACAATGTCCCGGCAGTACGCTCAATGTCCTGCTTTCATCCTTCAGAGAGTCTCTTATACGCCCATCTCAACACAGTTGCCTGTCACAGTGGAGTGCAACAGAGTCCTAGCCATGCTGGGTCGGAACCGGAAGTCCCGTATTTTACTTAAGGAGTGTGTTTTCTTTAGGCATTACATGGGTCTACTGAAGGTCAATGGCCATCTCTTTAATGCACAGACAAGCTATGTCCTCTGATTAGGTAATCCATTTTTATACACTGGGGGTAAAGGGCATAAGTGAAGCACTGATGAAATGCTGTAGATAGTAGAAGCTAGTCAGAAAAAAATCCAAGACCGATTTAGTTTCAGAAGCCCGGCAATATGAGCCCTCATAGACAAGAAACAAATCAAAAAGTGGCTGAGGTTTCTAGGCCTGCTGGCTACCTAGAATTTCTCCAGCCCTGCTTCAACCTGTTGAATATTAAGGGCATGTTCACACGGTGTATTGCGGCACATATAGTACGCACCGCAATACGGCGGGCAGTGTTCGGGAAAATACTTTGGGAAAGTATTTTAAATACAAAATATTTATGACTGAAGTATTTTAAATACAAATACTAAATACTTTAAACCCGAAGTATTTTAAATACAGATACTAAATAATACTTTTAAAGTATTTTCCAAATACTAAAATAAGTGAAAAATGTAAACAACAAATGTAATAAAAACAAAAAATGGATCAGAGGTCTCTTAGCCCACTAGGATTAGCATCTAACCTGCAGATATGTCAGTGGCCAGGATTCATTGTGTCCGACTCCTATAGAAGATGTCTGTCACATGGAGGAGAGGATGCTACAGTAAAGAGAAACATACAGTTACCTTCCTTTAGTTACTATGCCTATTAATGTCAGGCATTTGGGGATATTAATTTAGTTTCAGTAACTCCATGTGCTTCACATTAATAGCAGTTAACCCCATCATGTCCCTCATATTAACCCCTGTGTGTCCTATATAAGGGTTACTAATATGTGAGACACATGGGAGTACTAATAAAGGACCTTAATTATGAAGATACCTAATTATTACCTCCATGTCTCTCACATATCAGTAACTCTTATTTGAGGCACACAGGGGGTTAATGTGAGGGACATGATGGGGTTAACTGCTAATACTATGAGGCACATGGAGTTACTAAGCTGTAATGCAATGACCAGACTTTTTATCTGCAATGGTGGATTTCCCCCTCGGCTTATACTCGAGACAATACGTTTTCCCAGTTTTTTGTGGTTAAATTAGGGTTCTCGGCTTATATCCTGGTCGGCTTATACTCGAGTATATACGGTAATTTTACGGACTGGATTACGCGATCGGGATGATTAAAAACTAAAAATAAATCACGCATCCCTACAAGGCGGACTTGCGTTGCTGGAACGCGTTGGAATTTTCCCTCCTCTCGTCACACCTCGCACTAAATACGAGAAACGAGAGTGATGACGTGACTCGCGCTGTTGTTGTTTTTTAAGTGCGGTGAAGCGGGTTATTTAAATTATAACATTTGTTTTGAATTTAGAAAGTAATTAAAATACTTAAAATACTTCCTAAAAGTATTTTAATTACAAATACAAAATAATGAATAAAAAAAGTATTTTGATTTCAAAATACAAATACCTGACAAGTATTTTAAATACTATTTTAATTACTTGAATTTTAAATATTCACGAACACTGACGGCGGGGGGTTTAGAACAACGTGCTAATCAGCGTGTACTTACAAAGCACCAGAGGGGGGGGAGGCAATACGATCGCATTGTCCGAGCGGGGGGATGACACGTAATCCATAGCTCTGTGTGAGAGCTATGGATTACCGTAATTGTGGCACGCATTTCACCGTGTATAAAGTGCAATAAGCTGCAAAGTACGCGGCGAAATGCGTGCCCAAATTAGCTGTGTGAACATACCCTAAAACTAAAATGTGTTCCAGGGTATGGGAATTGAATCACATTTTGTTAAGCAAATAAACACACACTAAATGCTGTTTAGTCAGGAGGTGGACATGACTGCTATCAGCTCTGGTTACAACATGGACAGTCTCTCAGAAACTGCTACAACTCCACTCTGGTTAAAAGGACACTACATCTACTGTCAAGCGAATAGGGGTCTATTGTTCTCTATCATCAGTTGTTTCAGGCCAGAGAGAAGCTGACAATAGTGTTTGACAACAGGATTACTGAAAAGAAAGAAAATCTGTCCTTCTGATCATTCTCAAACCATGAGAACATCTAGAAACAGTAAAAACTTATGAACACTGTCACAATACAGAGAGTACATTGTTCTGATATGATCCATGACACTTGTTATCTCATATGGATCAAAATGGTATTTCCACATGCCTCGGATTTTACCTGTAAGAATGCAAAGGAGGCATGAGGGGTGGGGTGTGAGACACATGCTTCCCTGTTGTGAATGCCTTCTCTGGTCTTGAATGGAGAATTCAGTGAAGGTATCATTCTGTGGCATATACACTGGCTACTGGGCCATAACACCAACATTAAAACCGTTGTCTCACTACATGGATTGCTTTTTATTTTAAAGATCTTTCAAAAATAAGTCACTTTGTAGTATATGTCCATTAACAGTGTCCTACCTATTCCTAGATATGTATGGGCTGCATCAGCTCCTCAGGTTGCTATAGTTACAAATCTGTTCAATCTCTCCAGAATGGCTGTCAGTTCTGGTAGCTATAGCTACAGACCTGGTGTCCTCAACAGCTCATCACTGCAGGCCAGTAGAAGCCAGTAAAACCAGTAAACCCGCCCCTGAATTCAAAAACAAAACAGGACTGAATTAAGGTGAATTGATGTAGTGAGATAACCCCTTTAAGCACTAGGCTCTGCCCAGTAGTTTTTTGTTGTGTCCTTACCAGTTATAAATATACAACTGTGTTAAGAAGGAAAATATGGCACCTCAAAAATAACCTCTAGACTTCAATGCTTTAAGTACTTACATAGGATGTAAGGCACCAATGTTAATGGGGTTGTCTTCTTTATGATCTCCATATTACATCTATCATAGAAAATCATGCAATTTCCTAATATATGTGTATCAAATATTCTGACCCTGTATCTCTCCCATACCGCGTCTGCACGTCCGCAAAGTTGGCTAAGCATGAGATAAAGTAGGAGCATTTTAAATTTTAACTACCGTTTAGCTTTTTTCTTTTTAAAATGGAATAGTGGCGTGGACAGATCTGCTGTTGAAAGCACTATTGCTAGGTAAAGTCAGATGACATTTTTTTTATCGCCGCTCTTTGTCGCTGACCATAATTGGTACTCGTCCCGCTTTAGCTCCCAAGACCTCTGATCACCACACATTATGCACTGGTTACTACCTGCCAAAAATGGCCCAATGAAGGACAATTGGTGAAGTGGAGAAGGTCATGGGCTTTCCAGGCTCATTGATTTGTAAAGAAAAGGAAGGCTAGCTCATCTGGTCCGATCCTACAGATGAGCTATTGTAGCACAAACTGTTGAAAAAGTTACTGCGGACTGTAATAGAATACTGTTAGAATATATAGTACATCACCACTTGCTGTATAGCTGCAGACTAGTCACCATACTTATGCTGAACCCTGTCCATTTAACACAGCTACAATGAGTGCAGGAACATGAGAACTTGACCATGAAGCAATAGATGAAAGTGGCCTGGTCTGATGTAACATATTTTCTTTTACATTATGTGGGTAGCTTTGTGTATCTGGTGAAGCTGGCAGAAGCACTATGATTATCTAGGATACTTTTAGTCCTAAAATTCATGTGGATGTTACTTTGACATATACTACCTACCAAAACATTGTTGCGGACTAAGCCATACTGCAAAAAATTATCAGGGATGGTTTAACTCCTTAACGACCACCCACCGTCTTTTGACGACAGGCATTTCAGGTCGTTCGTCTGCAGCGTTGCTGCAGACATCGAAGTTTACGGCTCTGAGTGCCGCAGCAGCGCTGAAATCTGGGCTGTACTACACAGCCCTGATCCCAGCACAGCTCCTGAAAGCACTGGGGAGCAGGGGAAACCTCCGCTCCCCGGTGCTTTAACCCTTTGATTGCCGCGGATCGTCACCGCAGCTGGTGATCAGAACACCCGGTGACCCGAAACAGCTCGGGGAATGGCTGCACAGTCAGCCCTTGGGATCTAGAGTAGTCCCAGGGCTGTCTGTGTAACAAGCCAGTGATCAGGGCAGACTGTGTGCTGTCCTGATCACTGCCTGTGTCAGACTGACACAGATTATAATTAGAGATGGGCGAATTTCCCGAAATTTGGTTCGTTCACTTCGCCGAATTTCCCGACAAAAAATAACTTCGTTCCGAATTACTTCGGGACGAATCCCGTTAAAAAACAGCTATTTCCAGGCTTCACAGAGCCTGCATGGTGCTGTAGAACGCTGTGCCATGCTTAAATAGCAGAGGGATTTGGGTTTTGGGGTCTTCAACAATGTTGTGTTTTAGTAGACACGCACATGACCCCCCGCTCTTAAATCGCTTACTATAAATTCCCCTGGGCACTTAAGGGGGCAAAACTGCCCAAAAAAAACTGAAGCGGGAATGTTCCTGATAAAGTCATCCAGCAACAGCTGTAAAAAAACAAGCTGAGGGCTCAGGGGGAAACATCGGAAGAGTGTGGAGGTGACGGGGGGCAGCCACAGCAGCATGAGGTCAAAGAGTGGCAAAATGACATTCGGAGGGGCAAAAAAAAGGAGTAGGCCACAGAGTGGCAAAGACACAGGTGTGGGTTACGGCGCAGCCACAGCAGCAGCATGAGGTCAGACAGTGCATAATGACGGGCTGTAGGTCAGGGCGCCACATGGGGTTAGACAGTGGACAAGACTTTCTGGGGGTGGAAAAAAACAGGAGTAGGCCAGAGATTGGACAATGACACAGTGTGAGGTCACGGCAGCAGCCACGCAGCACATGAGGCAGACATGGACAATGACAGAGTGTGTAGGCCCGGGCAGCACCACAGCAACAGCATGAGGTAGCAGTGGCAAAATGACATTCTGGAGGTGGCAAAAACGGGATAGGCCACAGAGTGGGACAATGACACAGTGATAGGTCAGGGCAGCAGCCACAGCAGCAGCATAGGTCAACAGGGCAACAATGACAAAGGGGTGTAGGTCAGGGCAGCAGCCACGCAGCAGCATGGGGGTAACGTGGCACAAGGGACACAGTGTGTAGGTCACGGCAGCAGCCACAGCGCAGCTGATGTAGACAGTGGCCAATGACATTCGGAGGGGCAAAACAGAAAGTAGGCCACAGAGGGGACAATGACAGAGAGTGGAGGTACGGGGGCAGCAGCATGAGGTCAGACAGGGGCCAATGACAGAGTGTGTAGGTCCAGCACAGCCACAGCGCGCATGGGTCAGACGGGGCAAAAATGACAGAGTGTGTAGGTCACGGCAGCAGCCACAGCAGCAGAATGGGGGCAGACAGTGGACAAGACACAGTGTGTAGGTCACGGCAGAGCAGAAATGGGGTTAAAAACAGTGGCACAATGACATTCTGGGGGTGGCAAAACAGTAGTAGGCCACAGAGTGGCACAATGACAGAGTGGGGAGGTACGGGGGGCAGGCATGAGGTCAGACAGTGGCACAATGACATTCGGAGTGGCAAAAATGGAGTACCCCACAAGTGGCACAATGACAGAGGTGGGGGGTGCCCGGGGGCAGCAGCATGAGGTCAACAGTGCACAATGACATTCTGGAGGGGGCAAAAACTAAGTGGGCCACAGGGGGGGGCACAATTTAAACCCAGTGTGAGGTCACGGCACAGCCACAGCAGCAGAAAGAGGAAACAGTGGCAATCACTTTTGGGGGTGCAAAACGGGAGAAAGCCACAGGTCAATGAAAATTAGTGGGTCAGGGGGGGGCCCCAAAAAAAAAACCACACACAGCATGGGTGGTGGCCTGGGGTGTGTTTGTCTGGCAGCAGCCACACAGCACAGAGGTCAACTGGCACAAGACACAGTGTGTAGGTCACGGCAGCAGCCACACAGCACATGATGTCGACAGTGGCACAATGACATTCTGGGGTGGCAAAACAGTATAGGCCACAAGGGGGACAAGACAAGAGTGGGGGACGGGGCGCGCATGGGGTCGACAGTGGCACAATGACAGAGGTGTAGGTCAGGGGCAGCGCAACAGCAGCAGCATGATTCAGACAGTGGCACAATGACGAGGTGTAGGTCACGGCAGCAGCCCGCAGCGCAGAGGTCAACATGGCAAAATGACACAGTGTGTGGGGCAGGGGAGCAGCAGCATTTTTTAGACAGGGGCACAATACATTCTGGAGGTGGCAAAACAGTAAGTAGGACAAGGGACAATGACGAGAGTGGGGTGACGGCGGCAGAGCATAGGCCCAGACGGGCACAAGACATTCGAGGGGGCAAAAAGGGAGTAGGCCACAGAGTGGCACAATGACAGAGAGTGGAGGTGACCGTGGCAGCGCATAGTCAGACATGGCACAATGACATTTGGAGGGGCAAAAACTGAAGTGGCCACAGAGGGGCACAAACACAGTGTGTAGGTCACGGCAGCAGCCACACCAGAAAAGAGGTCAACAGGGGCACAATCAATTTGGGGGTGGCAAAACTGGAGTAAGCCACAGAGTGGCACAATGAAGAAGTGGAGGTGCGGCGGCAGACAACAGTGAGGTCAGAAAGGTGGCACAATGCACGGTGGGATGTCATGGCACCAGCAAAAAACACAGCCAGGTCAGACAGTGGACAATGACAGGGGGGGAGGGGGGTGGAAATACCATCCCGGGAAAGAGGGTTTGGTGGCAGATGGAGAAACTGTCACAGATGTGTGGATCAGGCGGGTGGCGGAATCAAATAGTGTTTGAGGCAGGTATTTGAACCCCCAGACCATTCTCACAGTTTGGGTGAAGCGTCATGGCGATTAGTCTGACGCCTAAGGCATTGGGGGTGTGGAAAAATCCTGGCCGACCCACCCCTTTATTATCTTGAAAAGGCAGTCGTTCCACTTTCCCTGTGGACAAGGGGGTTCCCCTTGGGGTAACGATGGCCCCCCCCGCCACGAACACCCGTCTGATGCCACACTATTTGGCCGGGCAGGAAGTTCCCCCACCAAATCGGCAAGTTGCTGCCACACACCATTTTAGTCCCCAGTATCCAGCGGATTTTCAAACGGGGTGGCAGAGTGCTGTCCAAGTAGGCCCCACCGTTGGTTCGGGTCTGCCCGGGTCTTGCTGCTGCGCTGCGGTGCCTTGGCGACCCCCCGCCTCACTAGGCGGTAAAAGGAAAGCTGCTCATCCGTGCCCAGACTTAGGTTGCTGCGTTTGGAGCGGATGTTCCGACCCCCCCACCTCCTCCCACAGCCCGGCAGTAGTACTGGCACTGGGGAACCCCCCCCGGTCAAACCTGTCAGAGAGGACGATCCGCACATAGGCAGCGGCCAACTGACTAGGGAGGATTCCCTATAGTATTTGATTTGTCCTCCCTCCAAAAAGCTGGGAAAAAGCTCCCATTTTGCCCGGGGTAGCGGGGGTCCAATAAGGTAAGAGCCAGAAGATCCCTTGCCGGATGCTGACTATTCGGCTGTCACTGCCGGCAAATCAGCATCTGCGGGCATCTGCTAAGGACTCCGAGGGCTCCCGCCTCCATCCCACTGTAACTGCCACGGTCTTGCGGGTAATCTCCTGGTTTTCCCTCACTCCATCTACCTCCTCCAGCTGCCCCTGCCCCCCTCTCTGTCACCTGGGTAAAAATCACTCATTTCCCAGACAATGCTTCTGCTCCAGTGTCCTCCTCCTCCTCCTCCATTTCATCCCCCCCGGGACTCTGTGGCCGCGAGATTAGTCCCCCACGTCTCCAGCCCCCCTGCCCAGACAGATTTTTTCAGAACTTTTTCCTGGCATAAGCATGGAATGACGTTTACACCCGTACCCCGGCGACTGACAAATATGGGGGGCCTCCTCGAATGGCCTAAAAAAAAGGGCAGGTGTCACGCATGAGCTGCCACTGGCTGACATCCACGTGACACAGGGGAGTACTCCTGTCCGTTTGGATCAAAAAAAAATCTTTAAAGGGCCTTTTCCCTCTTTCATACGTCGGTCCAACATTCAGGCTGAATTCCAACGGGTGGAAACATGCATATCAGAGTGTTTGGGGGGGCCTTCTGCCGCTGCAACTCGAGGGGGGTTTCCTGCTTTGTAGGAAGGTGAAGTGCATGCACAGTTTCCTGGCCATTTTCAGAATCTTCTGAAGATCGTTGAAAGACTTCAGGAACCTTTCACAACCATTTAAAACCGTGCGCCATGCAGGGCGCGGGGACCATCCCCCCCCGGTGCAGCAGGGACACCATGTTCCCCCCTTTGTCCGTAACCATGGTTCCGATTTGCAGTTGGCCGGAGAAAGCCACACATCGTTTTTCTTGCTGCATGACCAGACAGTTCCTCCCCGTTGACTTTTTTCGCCGAGGCAAGCCGGTGTAGAACTGCGTGACACCGCCCCCTACACTGTGGTATGATGGAGCAGTACTTGTGGAGGCTGAGATGGTGGTGGTGGGGAGGAGGAGGAGGTGGACATTGGCGCAGGAGCCGCAGTTTGACAAGGGGAGGAGAAAGCGCCGTCCCTGTCCAAGTTGTTGGTGTGCCTGGCCGGAAGCACTTTCACCCATGGGCCGAAAGGACAGTCTGGCCCTGACCGTATTTTACAGCCCAGACGTCCGCGCTCCCGTGCACCTTGCTATTAAACCAAAAGACAAAATGAGAGCTACTTCAATTAAAAAAATGTTTTTTACTTTTTAATACATTCAAAATTATTTTAAAAGACGAAAGACTATAGTACATAGAAAATCACCAAAAATACACCCCGGTGGAGACATTACTAAAAAACCCTCTATAAAGTGCAAATCTATTTTAGTGTACTGCTATGAGTAAAACATAGATCACCATATCCCAAAACTAACGGCTCTAAATACATAATGCCTCTCAAAAATTTTTAAAAATAATACATCTAATTAAAGAAAAAGGCATAGTCCAGCAAGGGGGAATAAGAAGAAATGGGCGAAAGTGCAGTACTTAACCTATCAAGAGGCGGGGATGCGTGCCCCCCCGGCACCCCAACGCGCGTTTCGCTTGTTATTACTTGTTTCCCTCAGGGGTGATAACCATGACCTACCCCACCAACATTAAATAGTGTTTAATCATACTTACACCTGGAGTCCATGGGCCCCAACATCATGCCGAAGGGAAGACGCTGCCCCCCCCATTTCCGGCAATCTTGCGCGAACGCGCATGCCCAAAGGAAAAATCCCGGACATGCGCCCTGCGCTTTTAGATCCCCGAACGGGCGGCCACCATTCCCCGCACGAGGCATCGCACTCTCCAGGAAAATTTTTTAAAAGGTACACCCACACCACACTTTTTTCTAAATTTTAAAAACAGTATTTAGATAAATTTTAGCTAGTAACAAAACGAAATGTGAATTTGGGGCTATCGAACAAGCAAAGTTCCAAAGGGGACCCCTCACCCGGTTGACTAATAAAATTTTGTGTTACATTATAAGCATTGGTGCACACAAGAACAAAAACAAAAAAAAAAAAACACGATCATGATAAAAAAGGTTTCCCCCAAAACGGCAAAATTTCCCAATACATTCATTATTAAATCATTGAATGACACGGACACAAATATATATGTATTACTTCAACCCACAAGCAAAACGCCATAGTATTTTGAATACAGTTTGAAAATTATATAAACTAGTTTGGTGGTTTTATACTTGCCCTTCAAAAAACTCTGCGGGCCAGATCCCATGCACTAAACCATTATCGTTATCGGGTCCAGTCACCGATGCATACTGGCTTAAAATCAAGTGTCAGCGGTGCAACGGGAGGTTTCTCAAAACTAAAGAAGGGGGAAATAAAAACATTTAAAAAACAAAAAAATAAATAAATTTTTATAATAAAAAGAGAAATGTGGCAGAGAAAAAAAGGGGGACAAAGGGGTTCCCCATACAAAATGTATGGAATCACTGTGTCGTTTTATAAGAATGGTGCGAAAAATTTAGTTTTTTCATTTTTATCCGGTTGGGGCCATAGTATTAATTGCTAAAAATCCCTCTGTCTCCTTTGTTCCAAAAAATTTCGTAAAGTCACCCCCCTTGATTCCCAAATGGACTAGATCAATACCCTTCCCCTTCAATAATGAGCGTTGCAAATTTTGATATTTTAAAATGTCGGTGGGTTTTAAGTTGGCTGCTACTTCAACCCAAAAGGCTGCTTTTTTCCGTAATGCTTTCCCTACCGTACCTTCAACTCGGTGTGGTTATGCCCAATACGATTTCGAGCAGGGGAACTGGCCATATATACTACATTTTTAGTATGGGGTTTTAAGTAGTGCTGATTTTATACTCCGATCCATCAATTTTGAAAAAACATCGTCCCAGGGAAAGACAACATGCGACACACTTGCCCAGGGGAAGAAACCCCGTTTAGGGCCCTTTGTGAAGGGGGGTTTTGTTTTGGACCCCTAAAAGGGTCCTAACTAAAGGTCACGCAAATTGGGGGGCCCTCCTTCAGTTAATAGGGGGGCGATCAGGGGTTTTTTTTTGCCCAAATAGGGGCAGTTTTCATTCCCCAAAGCTTATAAGGATGTTGCACGAGGGCCCTTGTTGGTTATAGTGGTAATGAAAAGAACATATTCTATTGAGTACAAAACCCTAAAAGTAGGTGTACCCTTAGGGAAATGTTGCGTTTTTCGATAGCCCAATTCACATTACTTATTTACAACTAAATTGCCATGAAAAAAACTGTTTTAAAATTTAGCAAATATTGGGGGTGTGGGGACCTTTAAGAATTGTCCTGGAGTAGTGGGGTGGTGTGGGGGAAGGGACGGCCGCCAGTTTTGGGCCAAATTTGCCAGGGGCTGTCCGGGATTTTTCCTTTTGGGCCATGGCCCTCCGCCAAGATTGCCGGAAGTGGGGGGGGCATTTTCCCCTTTGAGCATGATGTTCCTGCGCCGATGAGACTCCGGGGTAAGTATATTAGAACACTATTTAATGTTGGTGGGTAATCATGGGTTTTCACCCCCCGAGGAAGCAATAATAACAAGCAAAAAGCGCGTTGGGGTGCCCGGGACACCATCCACTGCCTCCCGAAAGTAAGTACGCACTTAAAACCTATTTTTCTATATTTCCCCATTGCTGGACATAGCCATTTTTTTTTAATTAGATGTATAAAATTTTAATTTTGTAGAGGCAATTATTATTTGAAACCGTTAATTTTTGGGAAAAAGGGAGATCTAGCATTTTTACTCATGCTAACACAAAAAAAAACTTTGCATTTTTAAAAGGGTTATTTAGTATATGCTCACCCGGGTGTCATTTTTTGGTGATTTTCTATGTACTATGAGTCTTTTTGTCCTTTTAAAATAATTTTGAATGTATTAATAAAGATAAAAAATTTTTTTTAAATATGATCGTATCTCTCATTTTGATCTTTTGGTTTTAAAGCATTTGTGGGGAGTGATCAAAAATTTTGAGGGGGGCCCCAAAAACAATAGGGGCCCACCAGTTTTTAATTGGGGAGTTTTTTTATATGTGCTTTATGGGTTTTTTATACTGTGTTTTTTCACAGTACCCCTTTTATACACATATGGATTTCAGATCCCGGGGTGAGTCCCCGGGCTCAAAAAATTGGGCGAAGTATTTAGGGATGACCAAAACGGATTTTTAAGTGAGGATAATGTGGAAATCAGAGAATTTAAAAGGGTAAAGGAAAGAACTTCTTCAGAAACATTAAAGATATGGTGGAATAAGCATTTTAAGAGGAAATACAAGAGGGCTTTTACCCCGTGGTCTTAAGTATGGGATTCCCATCATTTCCAATTATGTCCTGTTTAAGGGGAAAATGGGGGGAAATGGTAAAATTGCTCGAGGGCTTTATGGGCCCCCTGATACTACAATGTGGAATTTTGGAAGGGATTGAAAAGAGATGTCAGAAGTCCAGTCAAAAAAAAAGGTTTTTTTCCCACAGAGGATTGGCTAAATTTAATTTAGATCTTGAAAAAGATTTTTGCAAGTGGGGGGAAAGGAAATTTGTGAGGTGAAATCCAAAAAAATTTCCCGAGGGATATGAAAACCTTCAAGGGGGGGAAAATTTATAGATGGAGAACACATAATTTCAATCTCGGTCAAGGACCCGGGTTTTATTCCCCCCTGAGATCCCAAGATGGGCCCCCCCAAAAATGTCACGAAGAAAAAATCAAAAAGCGGACTCAAAATGGGGTTAAATGAAACAGGAAGTAAGGAGAAGTTCCCCGAAACGCAGAGCGGCACTCCCACCCCGAGAAACAAATAGATCCAAAAAAAACTTAAAGGGGATCAAATTTGTCTGCACATGTGTTAACTGAAGCCCAGGTTGATTGCCCCAGTTTTTGGGACTTAATTCCCCCAGTTAAATCGTTTAATTTTTTCCAGCGTTTTAAAAAAAATTTTCATTTTTTCGCAAGAAAAATCATTTTTAAGAGGGGCAGCAGGGGAGAAACATGAATTTTTTTTTTACCGAGGAAGAGAGGAGTCCGTAGCTGCTTTGAGGAACTACCCCCGGAAAAAAAAACTCCCCTGAGCATAAATTTCCGTTGATTTTTAAACCAAGATCAACTAGGTTTCCCCCCCCTGTCCCAACCCCCAGTAGATATTTTCGTCAGATTTGTTACAGCTATATGAAAAGGTTTTTCAACCAAAAGTTTGGGGGGTTTTTTTTTCATATTTCAGCGAAAACTTTGGTGAAATTTGGGGAAAATTAGGGATATTAAATGAAAACCAGCGGGCAAGGGGGGAAAAGTGGTGGTGGGCCTGTGGATAAATATGAAAAGGAGGCGTTGCCAATTAAGAACAAACAAACGTATAAAAAGATTCATTTTAACCCTATGGAAAGGTTCTCCAAAGAACTCGGAGATATTTTGGATAGGGCATTCCATTAGGAATTATCCCAAAAAGATTTATAGGGGGTTTATAGTTAGGGGCCCCAAGGTCCCCACCCTTTAAAATTTTTTCCCCAAAATCCATAAGATCCCATCAAACCGCCGACGCCCCATTGTGTCAGGGCGGGAGGTTTTTGGACCCCTGTTTGTAAATTTTTTTTTATTATTTTTTAAAAACCTCTTGTTGAATTGTTTCCATCTTTTTTTGCAGGACACAACGGGTGCTAAGGCGGATTGTTTGGGGTCCAAATTTAACCAGATGTATTTTTGGGGAACACAATGTAAAACGCTGTATACAGCATTCACCATAGATGGTTAAATCGGTTGCGTTCTTTTTAAGGCGAGCGGCATGGACCGGATCTTGGTGACTGATTCTTTAACTCCTGAGATTCATACTAAAACACAATTTTTTCTTCAAAGACAAATTTTTTTACCCAGTGCCAGGGGAAAGGCTATGGGCGCGGCTTGCCCCCAGCCTCGCTAATCTGTTCCCAGGCTACGGGAAAAACAAAACTTTAGGAAGGACTGTAATTTGGTTGACAATGGGCAGTGCGGGTGAGGGGCATCGATGATGTGCATTTTTTATGGGACGGGGTCATGGGCCCCGCTGGCACGCTCTGGAAAACTTAATAATAAACGGTTAAATTAAACTTTCCTTTTTAAAGGATGAGAAAAAAATTGAATTTCGGACAATTCCCCAAATTGATAAGGGAAAAGTGATTCAAAAGGAGTATTCCGAAAACCACATCTGTAAATGCACTACTAATGCCTCTTCCTTTTATAATCCTCAAAATTAGAGAAACCTACGGGGTTTCCCCCCTGGGGCAGGATTTGCTGTCTGAATTAAAATTTGAAAAAACAAGCATTTGAATTTAAAAAGGAACGGTTTTTTGCAGGGCTCAGTGGGAGGTGATGAAAAAAGCATATCAGAAAACTAAAAGAACACCACGAAATAATTACTGCAATCCCCCTAAGAAAAAGGGGAAAAAAGATGGGAGTGTTCGTTTCATTTCCCCATATAACCAACAAATGGCCTATGCGAAACATCCTTTAAAAGCATTGGGGGAAATGAAAACTGACCCTATTTGGGAAAAGGGAAAAACCTGATCCCCCCTATAACTGCAAAGGGGGGCCCCAATTTGCGTGACATCTAGTTAGGAGCCATTAGTGGGGCCAAAACAGAAACCCCTTTTAGCATAGAGGCCCCAAAAAACCCCCAGGGGTTTTTTTCCCCCGGGCAATTTGTCGATTTTTAAAATGCGAGGACAGGTTTTTTTTTCAACATCTGATGGCACTGTGAGTATAAAAACAGGGCACTACAATTTCATGCCATACTAAAAAAAATAGTAATATGGCCAGTTGCCCCTGCTCGAAACGTATATAGCATAACCAACAACGCGAGTTGAAGGTCGGTACGGACTGACGTGACTAAAAACAAACCATGGGTGTTAAAGAAAACACCCACTTAAAACCCCACCAGACCTTCTTAAAATATCAAAAAATGGAACGCGCATTTTGAAGGTGAAGGTAAAATTGATCTAGTCCCTTAGGAATCAGGGGGGTGACATTACGAAGATTTTTGGGAAAAAAGGGGGAACCAGATGGATTGTAGCAATTAATACTAGGCCCCAACCCACTAATGAAAAACTGAATTTCGCCCATTTATGAAGTGACACAGTGACTTCCAGTACTTTTGTATGGGAACCCCTGTGTCCCTTTTTTTCTCGCCACATTTTTCTTTTTTTTTATAAAATTTTTTTATTTTTTTGTTTTTAATTTTTTTATTTCCCCCTTCTTTAGTTTTTTTAGACCTCCTGTTGACCGCATGACACTTGATTTAAGCTGCATGATGCATCGGGTGACAGGACCAGATACCGATAAAAGGTTTGTCGAGGGTCTGGCCAGAGAGTTTGGAAAGGGCAAGATGTATAAAACTCTACCCAAATAGTTTAAATATTCAAACTGTATTCACACTATGGACGTTTCTCTTGCTGGGTTGTAATGTAATACAATTATTGTGTCCGTGTCATTTTTGTTTTCAATAAAGAATGTAGTGAATTGTGCCCCTTTTTTTATGCCTTTAGATCTGTATCTGTTTTTTGTTTTGTTTTTTGTTCTTGTGCTGGGTAGCCAATGCTTTTAATGTAACATATTCTATTGAGTACAAGCCGTGAATGTAGGTGTACCCTTGGGAACTGTTGCGTTGTTTTGTAGCCAATTACATTAAAAGTTTGTTTTTAGCTAAATTCATCATGAAATACTGTTTTTAAATTGAGCAATAGCTGTGATTTTTGGGTGTACCTTTTAAAAATTGTCCCGGTAGTGCCATGCCTCGTGCGGGGGAAAGGTCGGCCCCCAGTTCGGGCTCTAAATTGCGCAGGGCCATGTCCCGGGATTTTTCCTTTGGGCATGCGCGTCTCGCGCAAGATTGGGAAGTGGGGGCGGGCACGCTTTCCCCTTTGAGCAGATGTTTTCGCCGATGAGACTCCAGGGAAGTATGATTAACACATTTAATGTTTGGGGGATAGGATCATGGTTATCACCCCCTGAGAAACAATAAAACAAGCAAACGCCGTTGGGGTGGCCGGGGCACCATCCCCCTGCCTCCTGACAGGTTAAGAAACCACTTACGCCTATTTCTTCTATATTCCCCATTGCTGGACATATGCAATTTTTATTAATTAGATGTATATTTATAATTATTGTAGAGGCATTATGTATTTAGAGCCGTTAGATTTTGGGATATGGTAGATCTATGCATTTATACTCATAGCAGTACACATAAAATAGACTTTGCACTTTATAGAGGGTTGTGTTAGTATATGTCTCACCGGCTGTCATTTTTTTGGTGATTTTCTATGTACTATGAGTCTTTATTACTTTTAAAATAATTTTGTAATGTATTAATATATATTAAATCAATTTTATAAATATGATCGTATGCTCTAATCTTGATCTTTTGGTTAATAGCATTTGTGGAGAGTGATCTAAATTATGAGAGGGGGCCGAGAAAACAATAGGCCTAGCCGAGTTATGAATTGGGGAGTTTTATATATGTGCTTTGCCGTGCACCTTGGAACAAACCGATAAGCTCAAGGACTGGCCCACCTTCTGTTCTACATAGTTATGAAGTGCTGGTACTGCCTTTTTGGAAAAGAAATTACGGCTTGGAACTCTCCATCTCGGCTAGGCACAAGCCATTAGTTCTCTGAACGGTGCAGAGTCCACCATTTGGAAAGAGAGGGACTGCAGCACCAACAACTTGGACAGGAGTACGGTCAGCTTCTGCACCTTAGGATGGTTGGACGCATAGTGTTGTCTCTTTGCAATCGCCTCGCTGAACTTCTGCAGAGGTGGTGGAGCCTTGACTGGCTGCAATGGCATGCGTGCCACTGGGCACTGCTGCTGTTGCTGCGGCGGCAGGATGGACCACCACATCTGAGCCACGCTTCTCCCAGGCCACCGGATGGTGATGCTGCATGTGTTGACGCAGGGCCGTGGTGCCAACGTTAGCTCCCTGACCACGCTTCACTTTCTGCCTACAGATTCTACATATACCCATATTCGGCTCCTCCGGTGTCTTAGCAAAGAACTGCCACACCGCCGAGTATCGGATTTTACCGCCAACGCTCCGCACTGAGTGACTACTGCGGCTGCTGCCTCGCTGAGCCCCTGTGCCGCTACTTTCGTGGACCTGCGAAGCGGGTTTTTTACCTCGCTTGGCTCCCGACCTCACACTACTGCTATCCTGCTGACGCACGGCCACACAACCCACTTGCTGGCTGCGCCGCTGCCTGACGCGCAAGCTGACGCCCTCTTCTCCTGACGATGATGAAGCCCTTGCCTCACCCAGCTCCCAAGTGCGGTCGGCTACATCATCATCTATTTGTGTTTCATCGTCACTGCTGTCCTCATCACCGGTCTTGGTATGCAGAGGCTGACCCCTCACAACATGACCTCCCATGCCACTCCACATCTATACTTTGCCGCCTACTGCAAGAAGCAGGGGATATTGGCCCCATTTCTTCGCTGCCAAGTGGCTGCTGACTGCCCTCCTCAAATTGTTCATCCTCGCTATATAGTGGCGCTGAGCCCAGACCACATAGTAGATCTCTGGCTGAGGGAACCGGATGGGACAGAGGCGGGTTGAGGACAGGTGAGGGCCGCTGACCCGCTCCCGGGCCATGCCAACTAAGGGTTGTGTCTGACGTTCCCACCGACTCTTGGCTGGGGTTGTCAGATGTCATCTGGGAGGAAGTGGATGACCTAGTCAACCAATCAAGAACCATTGGGTTGCTGAACAACACACGGCCGCTAGATGACAGCGGCAGTTGTGGCCTCACCGAGTGACCCCTGCTGCGACGTCCCCTTGCTGTGCTGCGACCTGGGCCTGGAATGTTTGTGCCTCTGCCACTCACAGGTGAAGAGCCTGCCACCTCTCTGTCTGACATACTGTTTGTTCTAAAATGTACAGACACTGTTTGATGAAGATATCTGTATATGATAAATACACACCCTGTATTTGACTCCAAATGAACCCAGTAACAAGCTTGGTAACCCTTGGATATAAATTGCGCTCCACAAATGGGCAGGAAAAATTGACTTGTATGTGCCGTTTAAAAACTCTGTGTATTTTACTGAATATAAAAGCACAAACAGGCTTAATTAACCTTCGGATATGAATTATGCTACAGAATTTCTTCTGTGGCGGTGAAAAACAAAGTTTCTTTTACTGAGTACAACTGCAGAACAACGCTTAATTAACCCCTGGATGTAAATTGCGTAAAAGAATTGACAACCACAAACTACGAGCTTTGTAGCATGTTACAATGGCGTGTTTTCTACGCTACACAACAAGAGAAACAATTGTAACTAACCTTTGCTTGTGAATTATGCTACAGGAAATTTTATTTTTTGGCGGTGAAAAAGACGGTTTCTTGGAGTCACCACAGCAGAAAAACAACGCTTAATTAACCCCTGGATGTAAATTGCGCCAATCAATTGAGCAACCACAAACTACGAGCTTTGTAGCGTGTTACAATGGCGTGTTTTCTACGCTACACAACAAGAGAAAAAAATGTAATTAACCTTCGCTTGTGAATTATGCTACAGGAAATATTTATTTTTTGGCGGTGAAAAAGACGGTTTCTTGGAGTCACCACAGCAGAAAAAAATTGCTTAATTAACCCCTGGATGTAAATTGCGCAAAAGAATTGAGCAGCCAAAAATGAAGTGGTATTTGTATCATAAAAACGCTGTTTCTTTAAATGAATACAACAGGATCTGGCTTAGATCCCCCTTGGATATTGAATGTGCTGTGAGCAGATAGCATTAAAATGTATATGCAGCTGCAGTGGACGCACAATACCCCAAAAAATCAGAAATAGAACATTAAGAGAAGCAGTCTCTGAGACAAGCTGAGACAACCCACAAAAATCGCTGTATAAAAATCAGTTCTTCAGTAAGAGCTATCACAATCAGCCGCAGCAGCACCTTCCCTGATCAGTACAGTGAGAGGAGTGTGAGCTCCCGGCGTCGCGCCCGGACTTATATAGTGCGTTGACATCACAGAATCCCGCCGGTCTCTGATTGGCTTCATCTCTGCACATGTCATGCAGGCAATGCCCTTCTTCCTCCCAGAGTGCTTTGCCCCATGTAACGCCATGTGCTCGCAGCCATTTTATCAATCAAAAGCACACTTCGTTCACCCGAAGTACCCCAAAGTTCGACTTCGTTCCGAACCGAAGTTTTCCTGAAATTCTAAACGAATTCCACTTCGTTAGAATCGATTCGCCCATCTCTAATTATAATGTATTAGCATATATGAATATGTTAATACATTACTAAGTGGGAAAAAAAAGTAAAACAGTTCTCCCTTCATGGAATTTATTAAAAAGTAAAAAACATAAAAAGTGTAAAAAAAAAGAATAAAAAATAAAAAAATAAAAATAAATATTTAATAAAAAATAATTGTGCATACATTACACACACATAAACCTACACATATTAGGTATCCACATGACCGTAATAACTTGTAGAATTAATCTAACAAGTTATTAAGTGTGCAATGTGAATGGTGCAAAAAAAATGTAAAAAAACAAAAACAATTTTTTTTTAAATTGAAAAAAAATTCTGCAATTACTTATAAGTGAACTTAAACTATTCCACCATAAAGTACAACTTGTTTCGAATAAAACGAGGCCTCATACAACTGCGTCATTGAAAAAATAAAAAAGTTACAACTGTTTACACACAAGGAGGCAAAAACTAAAAAAAAATTCTGGTAATTAACTACTTTTCAGGGGGTTGGCTTAGAGGGTTAAGGAACATGAAAAAGAATTCAAGGTGTTGACTTGACCTCTAAATTCCTCAACTCACACACTACTTGAGTATCTGTGGGATTTACTAAACAAGTCTGTCCCAAAGATGCCCCACTTTGCAACTTAAAGAACTTTAAAGATTTGCCGCTCAAATCTTGGTGCCAGGTGCAACGACGATCTTGAAGAATGCATGCGCTGTATAGTCTGAGCTGTGGCATGAGGGGGGCCTGCACAATATTTTAATGTTATGGCTGACTAATGTATATTTGCTTTTATAACAACACTACTGATTGATCTCATTTACAGAGTTTGCAATGATTATGAAAATTTTTTATGAATCAGACCTAAATGTGTCAATGTGTTTCTGTAATACATAAAAGGTCATGATTTCTGAACAGTAAAACATAACAACTGAAATTAATCTAATTATACTTGCCTTACTTTATGATATCTGAAATGAGAATATAGAGTTTAAAGTCCGTGTATGGCCTCACTCGTATGTCCTCATCTGTTTGTCAGCAATATGTTCATGAACAAACGTTCTATTTTCAGAATCAAATGTAATATGATGTGACATTTTGTGACCTGACATGTCCACTTTTATCATGGCAGTGAGATGACTCCTGTCCAAAGGCTGTCAAGTCTGGAGGCCATACAAATTTATTCCAGGCAGTTTAAGAATACTGTTCATACAAGATGACAATTACTATACCATTAGAGGTAGGCTAACTTTAACATGTCAATGAGATCCAAACTGTACTTAGAAATGACTTTCTATTGGAAAACTGATAAATCCTATGTATTATAATCACGTTTGTTTTTCTTTTTCATGTGAACTCAATTATGTTGATATGATATCATGTTATCAGTTTCTACTGTGCCTTTTTACCTTCCTTATAAAACCCGTTTGCTGTTTCTGATCAGCATATACAAGTGTCAGGTCAATAGCTAAGCATTCTCTTGACATTCTTGAAACTCTCTTCAGTTCCTTTCTTTTGCTTGTAGCTAATGCCCTCGTTTACTTCTCATATTCTGTTTAGTGTCTCCCAGCTGTAGAGAGCCAAGGAAGGCAGAACACAATATGACACAGAACCATAGGTGGTGACCTTGCCTAACAGACATCTGGACCTAAGCCTATACTTTTGAAAATGACCTAAGATTCCGCTGCTGAGGCTCCTTTTATTGAGAGGCAGTGTAGCTGTCATGTAAGAACTGTAAGCAAACTGCAATCACAATTCACGCATGCAAATATTATTGTATGCTACATTGTGTATATACAGAGGGTATGGAAAGTATTCAGACCCCTTTAAATTTTTTACTCTTTCTCTCATTGCAGCCATTTGGTAAGATCAAAAAAGCTCATTTTTTTGCTCATTAATGTACACTCTGCACCACATCTTGAAAGAAAAGAACAGAAATGTAGATATTTTTACAAATTTTTTAAACAAGAAAAACTGAAATATCACATGGTCATAAGTATTCAGACCCCTTGCTGTGACACTCATATTTAACTCATGTGCTGTCCATTTCTTCTGTGGCGGTGAAAAACAAAGTTTCTTTTACTGAGTACAACTGCAGAACAACGCTTAATTAACCCCTGGATGTAAATTGCGCAAAAGAATTGAGCAACCAAAAACTACGAGCTTTGTAGCGTGTTACAATGGCGAGTTTTCTACGCTACCCACCAAGAAAAAAAATTGTAATTAACCTTTGCTTGTGAATTATGCTACAGGAAAATAGTAATTTTTGGCGGTGAAAAAAGAAGGTTTATTTTTGTCACCACAGCAGAAAAACAATGCTTAATTAACCCCTGGATGTAAATTGCGCCAAACAATTGAGCAACCACAAATGAAGTGGTGTCCATTTCCTTCTGATCCTCGTTGAGATGGTTCTACTCCCTCACTGGAGTCCAGCTGTGTTGAATTAAACTGATTAGGAAAGGCACACAACTGTCTATATAAGACCTCACAGCTCACAGTGCATGTCAGAGATCATGAGGTCTAAGGAACTGCCTAAGAAGCTCAGAGACAGACTTGTGGGAAGGTACAGATCTGGCCAAGGTTACAAAAGAATTTCTGCAGCATTCAAGGTTCCTAAGAGCACAATGGCCTCCTTCCTTAAAAGGAAGAAGTTTGGAACAACCACAACTCTTCCTCGACCTGGCCGTCCAGCCAAACTTAGCAATCATGGGAGAAGAGCCTTGGTGAGAAAGGTAAAGAAGAACACCAAGATCACTGTGGCAGAGTGTGCTGACGGAAGCAGTGCAAGACATATGAAAGCCTGCATACAGTTTGCAAAAAAACACATGAAGGACTCCCAGACTATGAGAAATAAGGTTCTCTGGTCTGATGAGAGGAAGATTTAACTTTTTGGTGTTAATTCTAAGTGGTATGTGTGGAGAAAACCAGGCACTGCTCATCACCTGTCCAATACAATTCCAACAGTGAAACAGGGTGGTGGCAGCATCATGCTATGGGGGTAATTTTCAGCTGCAGGGACAGGACGACTGGTTGCAATTGAAGGAAAGATGAATGCGGCCAAGTACAGAGATATTCTGGATGAAAACCTCTTCCAGAGTGCTCTGGACCTCAGAATGGGCCGAAGGTTTATCTTCCAACAAGACAATGACCCTAAGTACACAGCTAAAATAACAAAGCAGTGGCTTCAGAACAACTCTGTGACCATTCTTGACTGGCCCAGCCAGATCCCTGACCTAAGCCCAATAGAGCATCTCTGGAGAGACTTGAAAATGGCTGTAAACCAACGTTCACCATCCAACCTAAGGGAATTGGAGAGGATCTGCAAGGAAGAATGGTAGAGGATCCCCAAATCCGGGTGTGAAAAACTTGTTGCATCATTCCCAAGAAGACTCATGGCTGTACTAGCTCAAAAGGGTGCTTCTACTCAATACTGAGCAAAGGGTCTGAATACTTAAGACCATGTGATATTTCAGTTTTTTTTGTTTAAAAATGTGCAAAAATATCTATATTTCTGTTTTTTTTCCCCTTTCAAGATGGGATGCAGAGTGTACATTAATCAGCAAAAAAATTAACTTTCTTGATCCTACCAAATGGCTGCAATGAAATGTAAAGGGGTATGAACACTTTCCGTGCCCACTGCACACACACACACACACACACATATATATTTTATATATATATATATATATATATATATATAATATTATGTTTAATAATATACATACACACATATACAGCAGTTTAACAGGAAAGGTTCCAATCAGAACATGCCTCGCCATGGTTGACCCAAGAAGTTGAGTGCACGTGTTCAGATTCATATCCAGAGATTGTCTTTTCAAAATAGACTTTTGGGGGCTGCCAGCATTAAAAGGATGGGGGGGAGGGGGGGGGGAGTCAGCAGCCTGTCAGTGCTCAGACCATATGCCGAACACTGCATCAAATTGTTCTGCATGGCTGTTGTCCCAGAAGGAAGCCTTTTCTAATGATGATTCACAAGAAAGCCCACAAACAGTTTGCTGAAGACAAGCAGACTATGGACATGGAGTACTAGAATCATGTCCTGTGGTCTAATGAGACCAAGATATTTGGTTCAGATGGTGTTAAGCGTGTGTATGTGCCAACCAGGTGAGTAGTACAAAGACAAGTGTTTCTTGTCTACAGTCAAGCATGGTGGTGGGAGTGTCATAGTTTGGGGCTGCATGAGTGCTACAGTTCATTGAGGGAATCATGAATGCCAACATGTAGTGAAGCAGAGCATGATCCTCTCCCTTTTCAAATGGAAGGTGGAGGAACGTAAGTCTCTAACATCAACCAGCTCATGGAAGAGTGGTAGAGGATTCCAGTGGCTGTAACCTGTGAAGCTTTAGTGAACTCCATGTCCAAAGGAGTTAAGGCAGTGCTGGAAACGAATGATGGCCACACAAAATGTAGTCACTTTTGTTGTCTACGGTTTAGACATTGATGGCTGTGTGTTGAGTTATTTTGAGGGCACACCAAATTTACACTACTATACAAGCTGTACACTGACTACTTTACATTGTATCAAAGTTTCATATCTTCAGTGTTGTCCCATGAAAAGATATAATAAAACCCAAAAATGTGAGGGGTGCACTCACTTTTGTGAGATCCTCTACTAGTTTGTGAGCAGTTTGTGAGATACTGTATAAAAACTGAGAATGGAGCAGAAGGACCTGTGGTGACATCACAATTGCTTGTGTTATTGTGCTTTTAATTATGATAATGCTGAAATTTTAGACCACATTGCATTGTTTATGCCAATGTGTCTGCAGAGTCCAAGCACACCCTATCATGAAGAGTAGAGGCTGGTGAACCACTGTTTCAATAGTGTCACAATTCCTGAATTAGCTGGAATGGTGTTGCTGGACTGTTATACTGCAGGTGTCAGTAAAGATTATTACATGGAACCTTGGGTCTGACTAGTTGGTGGATGTTGTGGTGATAGAAGCATTGCAATGCAATACTTTAACGGTGTAGTTCAAGTGTGTCCATATAACCATATGTTTTTAATGTTTAATGGCAGTATATGCGCAGCAAGCACATGTATGAAGTGAAATCTGCTTGAAGATTGTCGGGAGTTCTGAGCCTAGAGTGCCAACAAGGAACACACTAATAAAGAGATGTGTAACGGCTGGGTAGTGGATCCTCTGGACCACCGCAAGCGATGATAGTTAAGCCACGCAAGGGAGCAGAGTCTAAGTAGCCCCCGGTTTTCACCAGAGCCCACCGCAAAGCGGGATGGACTTGCTGCGGTGTGAGGCTACCAGGTCGCTACCCCTGACGTGACTTGCTTGAGATGGCGGCCAGGGTACAGCGTGGTACAGAATCACAATCCAAGAATCGTAGTCGTGGGCAGGCAGGAAGGTCAGGGCTGGCGGCAATGGTTCGTGGTTGTGGACAGGCAGAAAGGTCAGGACAGGCAGCGGGTTCGGATCGAGAAACGTAGCAAAGGGTCGGTACAGGGTTTTAAGGCGGAAAACATTTCAGGAACGCTTTAAATAAGGCCGAGGCAACAAGATCCAGCAAGGAATGATTCCCAAGCAAAACCCCTTAAATGGGGGAAGCGCCCGGTTTTAACCCAAATTTAAACCGGGGAAACGGGGCCCCTTTTAAAAATTCCCACAAGAACGCGCCGCTAGGGGGGGGGCCCAACCCCGCGCCTTGGCTGGCAAGGCCCCAAGGGCGGGACGGAAAACGAGGCCGGAAGCCCCCGGGCAGGAGGGGAAACCCCCGGCCCGCCTCGGGGGCCGCGGGGGGCCCACCCGCCCCCGGGAAGGGGGCCGGGGGGGGGGGGGGGGGGGGGGGGGGCGGGGGGGGGGGGGGCCCAGGTTGCGCCCGGGCCCCTTGGGGCCCCCGAGAAGGGGGTGGCCCCCCGCTACAGTCCCCCCCCCCCCCTTAGGTCTCCTCCCCCTTTATGGAGCAATCTTGATTCGGGATACTGGACCCCCATTCCCAGGCCCTCCCCGGGGGGGCCAAAGCCTCTCCAATTACATAAAAGAAAGTTTAAACCCCTGTTGGTCTTCGTGTTAAGATTTTCCTTTACTTCAAAAAACATCGGGGGACTCAAAGGAAACCAAGAGTGGGGCAGCCTTTTCGGGAAAACCCGGCTAAAGGGCCCAGAGGTTTAGGGGGGAGACGTGAAAGGCGTTAGGAATCCGAGAGATGGAGGGTGGGCAGGCTTGTAGGACACCGTATTCATTTTTCTTGGGTACTATGAAAGGTCCCAGAAACCGCGGACCCCAATTTTTTGGGGGGAAATTTTGGGAAGGCTAGGTATTTAAAAGAGAGCCACACTTTTCCCCCTGGAGGAACGTTGGGGGACGGCCCTTCTCCCCCTTGTCAGTTTGGGGACTTAAAAGCGGGTGAAGCCTGGGAAAGGGCCTTGTCGGGTCTCTCCCCAAATGACCGCGATATCCGAACCGGGTTTGTCCCCCGGCGGGAAAACCTGGAGGCAGAAGGGGGGGGTAGGGCGTGGGTGCGACCTTTGACCCCCAAGGGGAAGGGGGGAAGGGCCAGTCAAAGTCGGAGTCCCGATGGTTAATGAGAACTGGGGCCCATGGAACCCGGGTTCGGAACATTTGCCCCTGGCGCCCCGGACACAAAGTGCCGTAGCCCTTTCCCCCTAGACGGGTTTTAACCCCTCCCCCAACCCCCTTTTTTGTCGGGGGGTTTTAAATCCCAGAGGGGGAAATTAGTTTGATTTGCAAGGGGAACATGGGGCCCACCCCAAAAACTTAGAGAAAAATTTGGGGACGCCTTAAATCGGAGACGATTTTGGGGATGGTAAAACCATGCAGGCGAAAAATGTGATGGAAAAAATGCCCCCCAAATTTGGGGGAGCAAAAGGGGAGACCAGGAAAGGGGCCCACAAAGGGGGGGACTTTTTCTTTTGAAAATCGGTCAGTGACCCCCCCAATGACCGATTTTCCCCGGGGAAAGGAGGAAAAACCGTAAAAAAGGCCAATGCCTATTTTGTGTCCGGGAGATTTCCGGGAAAACAGGCAGGGGAAACTAAGGGGACCTCGGGCCTGTGGCGGGGGGCCCTTGTTTTGGGCGCACATGGGGGGGGGAGAAAACCCGAAGTTCCTTGCCCATCTTGGACGGGTTTGGGCCACCAGTATGTCGGGATTGGGATTTTGGATTTCCGTCCCCCAGGGGGGCCCGGGCCAAAAAAGAAACTATGACCCCCCCCCGAACCTCCCCCTGAGTGGGGGGCACGTGGGTTTTGGGGCCCGGAGGAATGCTAGGGAGGTTTTCGGACCCCACTTGGCCCAGACCGTTCAGGACCAATAATGTGCTGAGACACAGGTTCCTCCCCGGAAATGTCAGAAGCAAAGGGGGGAGGGGATCCCCTTTTTTAAATTTTTTTTGGGGGGTCGAAAAATGGATTTTTAAAAAACAAAGCGGGGAGAAAAACAAGCCACCGGGCCTGGCAAATTTTTAAAGCTGACCTTTGGAGATTTTGGAGTTTTTATGAAGACGCAAACGGATGTCGAGTCCCTCCAACAGAAAGTCCCACCTTCCAGGGGCCCTTTTTTTGGGCCCCCCCGCTACCCCCTTTTCCAATTGGGATAATTTTCGTTTGCCGAAGAGAAGTCCCTTTAAAAAAAACCCCCCATTGTTTGGGTTTTCCTTTAGGGCCCTTTGGGGGCAGGGCTGCCCCTCCCCCCCAGGAAAAGGGATCCCCCTCTGGGGGAAGGGGCCTCTTTTGGATCCCGACGGACCAAAATAGGGTTTCGAGGAGAACGCTGTCTTCATCGGGAGAATGCTTTCCCCGGCCGATGGGGCCAACATTTAGGAAAGGCGTTCTTTTGGGTGAAAGCCCGATTGGGGGCCCCCCTCGAAAAAAAGGGGGAATAAAACCCCCCCCTAGTAGGTTTTCCCCAATCCTAGGAACTTTTAATCCCCCCGGGGACCGACAGGGCATGGCCTGCCCGGGTCCAGAGAGTTTTTAGCTGGGTCCAAACGTAGACCTCCCATCGGGGGAATATGTACCCCAAAGGGAAAGGAAGGGTGGGGGTGGAAACCCACGCTTCACCCAGCTTGGCAACAGTCAATTTTTCCCCCAAAGGGGGGTAGGGCCTGGGACTTGTACCCCATGGGTCTTTTCAGGAGAAAAAATCAGGTTTTTGGGCCAGGGAACAATGACGCAGGTGTACAGCAAGTCCCCCAAAAAAAACCCTCATTAAGAAATCCTGAAATAGTCTGGGGGGTTTTTCATAACCCAAAAGGGGGTCAAGAGTTTCTGAAATGGGCCCCTCCCGTGTGGTTTTAAAGCCCTTTTCCACTCATCCCCCCCCTCAATTCTGAGAGGTTTTTTAGCTCCCCGTAATCCGTTTTTGGGGAAAACCTTGGCTCCACAGAGGGGGGTCAAAGAGCTCAGATATCAGGGGGAGAAGGATAGCGATTCTTTAAACCCTGATCTTGTTTTGCCCACTGTAATCAAAGCACGAACGAAGTGAACCTCTTTTTTCTGGACGAAGAAGAAGCCAGCACCGGGGGGCGAGGAGGACTTCCCTATGAAGCCTTTTAAAAAAATTCTCCTGTATTAAAAGGGCCCAAAATTTGGCCCGGGGCAGGCCCCAAAGGGGAGGGTAAACCCCACCCCGTTGGGGGAATGGTTTTCCGGGGGGAGGTCTATAGGGCAGTCATACGGCCCATGGGGGGTTCTTCTCGCCTGGGCTCTCCGAGAATACATCTCCAAAATTTCCCGGTACTCCGTGGCAGACCTTGTAGAGGCCCTTTTTGGCGACTGGGGAGGGAGATGGACCCCCCGGGGGGGGTTGCCACCAAAAAAGAGCCCCCTGGGCCCCCCCAACCCCCGAACCCCAAAAGCAGGGGCTTTTTCCTTTCCTTTAAAAACAAGCGTAGGGGCTGACATTGCGCCGGTAGCCCCCCCAGGATTTTCCGAAGAACAAGAGGAGGACGTGGAAGGGATCTTTTTCCGTTTGTAAGCCCCTACACGGAGGGTTTTTACAGGCCGGGGGGATGAACTGAATGGGGTCGCTGGGGAACTCCCCCTGAAAGGGGGAAAAAGCAATGGTTTTTCCCGGGGATCAAAGGCAAGCGATAGCAAAAACACCAGTGAGGCAGTTTAAAGGGTTTCCCCGGGGGAGCCCCGGGTTTTAGGAAGGCAGACCCTGAGATAGGCCCTTCCCTTTGTTTTCCCCCACAGGCAAAAAAAAGTCCCTGGGAAGGAAGGGGAAGGGGCTGACAAACCCAGGGGCGCCCCTCCTTTCGGCTTAGGTCGGGGTTTCCCAAACCCCTGGGACGCTGCGGGCAAAATCCTACGGAAATGGTCCGGACTGCGCAGTGAGGAGAGGGGGTTTTCCCCCCGAAAAGAGGGGGCAGTTTGGGCTCCGAAAAAGTGTGGGCCCCGGGCCACCCGCATGGGGGTTTTTCAGTGGACATCTGTGGGGGGAGGCAGCGGGGGATCTCTGGAAAAAAAGGAGCCAAACCCCAGGGGAAACGGTGAGGTTGTGAAGTTTCCCGCTCCTGCGGGGCCCCCTGCGTCCTTTCCCCTGGGAAAAGCCCCGTCTATGCAAATGGCTAGGAAAGGGTGAGTTCAATCAGAGAAGTGGGAGATCCCCCTTGCAGCAAGGGCATCCCTTTTCTCTGCTTGACAGACCCTTTTTTAAATGTGGCGCAGAAGGGGTTTTTTTCAAGACAGGTCGGGGGCTAGGGGGCGGGAAATTTAACTGCATAAAACCCCCACGGAGGAGTCCCCCTTTTGGGGAAGGGTTTTTTTAGCGACCCTCTCCCTGGAAGATTTCATGAGGCCCCCTCGAAAACGCGCGGAATTTAGAGAGGGAAAGGGCCCTTTGGTTTCCCGGGCACAGGGGCATTCCGGTCCCAAAAAAGGCGTTCCCCCAAATAAACAGGGGTCGCCCCGATGCAGGGCGTCGATTTCGGCGTCGCCAGTTTGCACCCCACCACGAATGCCACCCTTGGGCCTTTCAGGGGAAAAGGTCGGCCTTTAGCCCACGTGATGGGGGCACTGCGTAATGAAAAACCCCCTGCAAAAGCTTCGATCCCCGTGCACTTGGGAAAGGGAGTGGAAGGGGGAAGGGTTTGGCCCACGGGAGGGCCCGGAGTCGGCCGGGGTAGTAGAAATCACCCGGGGAAAAAGGAAGGGCGGGTTTTTGCTGCTGGGAAGGGAGGATTTGGGGGCCCTAATGGCGGGCCCGCTGACCCAAATTTTTTGTGCTTGTTGCGGGGATTTTGCTGGGGGACTGTTGGGGGGACAATTGGGCGTGAATCCCCGAGGCCTGGGGAGGGGCACTTTTTGGGGGGATCCATGGGGATCTAACTGTAACGGCTGGGTGTGGATTTCCCCTGGCCATGCAAGGGGATGATAGTTTAAACCACGCCAGGGGGGGGGAATTTAAAAACCCCCGGTTTTCACCAGAGCCCGTGCAAAAAGGGGTGGACTTGCTGGGCGGAGGGGAAAACCCGGGCCCCCTAACCCCTGACGTGAATTGCTTGCGGGGGGCGGCCGAGGTTTCAAGGGGTGGTACAGAATCCAAAACCAAGAATCGTTTGTTGTGGGGGGGGGAGGAAGGGGCAGGGGTGGCGGCAATGGGTTCGTGGGCGTGGAAAGGCAGGAAGGTCAGGCAGGCGGCAGAGGTTTTGGGGCGAGAAAAAATTTGCAAAGGGTTGCTTTGGGACAAAAAGGTAAAGGGGAGGGAAAACACTTCAGGAACGCTTTTTCTAAAGGGTCGAGGCAACTTTGATAAAAGGAAAAGTTGCCCAAGGGGAAACCTTTAAATAGGGGAAGCGCCCGGCAATTATCCAATTACCCGGACGCTGGCCCTTTAAATTCACGAGAACGCGCGCGCGCTAGGGGGCGGGCACGCGGGCCTTGGCTGGCAGAGGACGCGGACGGGACAGGAACGAGGCCAGGTGATTCCCCGGCAGGAGCGGACCCCCGGCTCGCCTCGCGGCCCGCGGCGGCACCCGACCCCGGCAGGCGCCCGGGTGGGGGGGGGGGGGGGCGGCCACGGTTGCGCCCACGGCCCGCGGGCCGAGAAGCAGGAGCACCCGCTACAAGATGTGAAAGATATGAGAAGCCAGAAGAGTTACTATAAATCTGAGAGGGAGTGAAGGATGTAAAGCTACCATGTGAGAACAGTGTATACTGAAGTGAAGACGGTAAAATATACTTGTGAACTTTTGAAAGTGTACTTTAGGGAGATATCAAGTTGCAGTGTATTATGGGTACCACCCCCAAAAAGAGTTGCATAAACCACACCCCCTTTTTACCTAATATACCCCTTTTGCACAAAGCTGCACCCCTTTTAAGGGAAAGCTGAGTGATGCCACAGTGATTAAACATGTGCTACTACCATATAAAGCGCAGCCAGTAGCCAAATGGAGACTTTCCAGGTCTCCTGGTAGTCTGCGAAATCTCCCCGCTTTGCAGAATGTTTTGGGAGAGCTGGCAATTACAGATTAAACAATATATTAATTTGAAAAAAAATATCTTGGGAAAATGTGTTTTGTTTTAAAATTTTATTTTTTTAATTGTGCTTTCTCTTTTTTTCGGGTTGTTTTGGTTTTCTTTTTTTCTGTGTTAGTAAACTATGCAAACACTTGATTGTTTTTATAATATATAGCAATGCATTGAAGCCTATTTGGGTTCTGCAGACTCTACAAGATTTCAACATTGTTTTGAAAGGGTCACTTACTAAATGAGTAGATGACTAAACCTGCAACCTGGACACTATACAGTTACAGATTTAACTTCTTCTGGACTATTTTTCTCCATATCAAAGGTGTGTCTGAATCTTTATAGATTTCTCTGGTGCAATATACTGCATAGTATCAAGTCACTACAAGCCGTTGTAAAACGCAACAGCATCAACCTGTCAATACTCTGAATAATAGCCTTTCTATGAGACTGCCCCCTTAAATTTGAAACTCCCTAGGGGCGGAGCCACGCGCCGGGGGACCGAGACAGGCTGAGCAGGAGCGTGGCAGGATAAGTGGATGCCGGAGGGGACGGGGAGGTGAGCGGACCCTGAACCCGACGTGCGGGATGGGGCTCCACTGGGAGCAGGAGCACGGGCGCGCCTGCGACCCAGGACAGTGGTCGCAGGGGCGTCCGTGACAGTACCCTCCCCCCCCCTTGGGCCCCCCCCTCTTGGGCCCCCCTCTCTTACTGGATTGCAGGAATCTCTGGATGAGACTGTGGTTCAGGATATTCTCCTCCGGCTCCCAAGACCTCTCTTCAGGACCGAACCCCTTCCAGTCCACTAAAAAGTATCTTTTTCCTCTGGTTCTCCTCATGCACAGAATTTCATTGACCTCGAAGACATTGGGTGCATCAGCCACAGACGGAGGAGGAACAGCCTTCTGGGAAAAGCGATTAAGGACCAGGGGTTTCAGCAAGGAGACATGAAACGAGTTGGGGATTCTCATAGTAGGAGGAAGCCGAAGTTTGTAGGACACCGGGTTGATGCTGCTGATGATCTCAAAGGGTCCCAGGAAACGGGGTCCCAGTTTGTGAGAAGGCATCTTAAGGCGGACATATCTAGCCAAGAGCCACACCTTGTCACCTGGGGAGAAAACCGGAGGGGGGGATTCTTCTTTTGTCCGCTTGCGTCTTCATGCGCTCGGAAGCGTGGAGCAGAGACTGACGGGTCTGGGACCAGATGGCCTTCATGTCTTGAACTAGTGCGTCCGCCGTCGGAACCTCGGAGGAGGTAGCCAGAGGGAGAGGAGGGCGGGGATGCAGGCCATACACAATGTAGAAGGGGTAAACCCCCGCGGACTCAGACTCAAGGGAGTTATAAGAGAACTCCGCCCATGGCAGCAAGTTGGACCAATCATCTTGACGTGCCGAGACGAAATGGCGAAGGTAACATCCCAAGACCTGGTTGACCCTTTCCACCTGGCCATTTGTCTGTGGGTGGTAGGCAGAAGAGAAGTCGAGCTTCACCTGAAGTTGGTTACACAGGGCTCGCCAAAACCTGGAGACAAACTGAACTCTCCAGTCCGAGACGATTTGCTGAGGAAGTCCATGTAGACGAAACACGTGAAGGAAGAATAGCTCCGCCAGATGGGAAGCAGATGGCAGGCCTGGCAACGGGATGAAATGCGCCATCGTGGAGAAGCGATCCGTGATCACCCAAATAATGGTGTTGCCAGACGACGGAGGGAGGTCAGTTATGAAGTCCATAGAAATGTTGGTCCAAGGTTGAGTTGGAATGGGGAGTGGCTGTAGTAGACCTGCCGGCTTGTGACGTGGCGTCTTGTTGCGGGCACAGGAGTCACATCACAAGATGAAACAAAGTCCTTAACATCATTTTCAAGTTCTGGCCACCAATAGAACTGGGATATCAGGTGGAAGGTTCTTCGGGCGCTGGGATGACCGGCCACCAAAGAGCAATGTCCCCATTTTAAGATACGTCTGCGGAGAGAAGGGCGCACATAAGTCCTTCTCGGAGAACACATCGGCGTACTCCTGATATTCGGGCGGCAACCCGGGCAACGGCTCCTGAAGGGTCCAGCGAGAGCAGGAAAGCACCGGGCGAGGTGCCACCAAACAACGCCCCCGACAGTTGGGACCCCAACGAGTCACCTCTCCAGATGTCCAGTCCAGGATAGGAGAGTGGAGCCGCAGCCATGGGAGTCCGAGGAGGACCGCTGATGAGGAGCGAGGCAACACATAGAAGGCGATTTCTTCCTTATGCAGCGCCCCCACGTGGAGGGACAGTGGCTTGGTGACAAACTGGATGGTGTCGCTAAGCAGCTCCCCGCTGACGGATGAGATGACGAGCGGTTTTTCCAAGCGGACCACCGGAAGCCGATACTGCTTCACCAGAGACTGGTGGATGAAGTTCCCGGCTGAGCCCGAATCCAGAAACGCCGGAACCTGGAACGAGGTACCAGTCTCTGAGACGACCTGCACGGGCATCAACAGACGTGGAGAGGAGGAGTTTGCACCTAGGAATGCCTCTCCCACAGATCCTAGGTGCGGGAGTTTCCCGCAGGCTTGGGGCGCCTGGGACAATTCCTCCGGTAATGCTCTGGGCTGCCACAGTAGAGGCACAAGTTCCTTTGCCGTCGCTGGGCCAACTCTTGCTCAGAGAGACGAGCCCGATCAATCTGCATGGGCTCCTCGGTGGGTGTTGGCGGCTGTGGAGCAGGAGGCCTCTGGAACACCGGTGCCAGGCGTGGAAACCGGCGAGGTTGGGCTGACTGACGCTCTTGCCGAAGTTCCTCCTCCCGTTCAATGAAGCGTACGTCGATGCGGGTCGCTAACCGGATCAGGTCACTGAGGGAAGACGGGAGATCTCTAGCGGCCAAGACGTCCTTAACTCCGGCTTGAGAGCCCTATCTTGAAGGTGGCACACAGAGCGGCCTCGTTCCATGACAGTTCAGAGGCCAGGGTGCAGAATTGCACCGCGTAGTCTCCCACAGACAGCTCCCCCTGGCGTAGGTTTAGGAGGGCTGTCTCAGCGGAGGATGCACAAGCTGGTTCCTCGAAGACATTGCGGAACTCACTGAGGAACGACTGAAGATCCGCCGTCACTGGATCGTTCCTGTCCCACAGAGGTGTAGCCCATGCCAGGGCCTTCCCGGAGAGCAGGCTGACCACGAAAGCCACTTTCGCTCGGACAGGAACTGATCTGCCACCAGCTCCACGTGCATAGAGCATTGGATGATGAACCCCCTGCAGAGTTTCGGGTCTCCGTCGAACTTAGATGGGAGCGACAGCCGAAGCTTGGGATCCCTCAGAGCCACAGGAACCGTAGAGGCAGGGACAACCATTGGAGATGGCGAGGGTTGCTGCTGCTGGACGGTGATGAGCTACTGCACCATGGAGGAGAGTTGCTCAAGCTGCTGCGCTTGCTGCGCGATGTGTTGCGATTGCTTGACCACGACGGTGGTGATGTTGGCAACGCTTGGCAATGGCATCTTGGCGGGATCCATGGCCGGATCCTACTGTAACGGTCTGGAGGTGGATCCACTGGACCACCGCAGGCGATGGCGTAAGCCCACACCAGGGAGTGGAATCTAAGTAGGTCCCGGTATTCACCAGAGCCCGCCGCAAAGCGGGATGGTCTTGCTGCGGCGGGAGTCTACCAGGTCACTTCCACTGGCGGGGCTTGCCTGCGGTGGCGGCCAAGGGTAGGCGAGGTACGGAATCGGCAGGCAGGCTCGTAGTCGGGGACAGGCAGGAGGTCAGGACAGGCGGCTCTGGTTCGTAAACGTAGACAGGCAGAAGGTCAGGGCTGGCGGCAAGGTTCGTGGTCGGTAAACGTAGACTGGAGGTTCGGTACACGGATAGGCAGACTAGACAATACAGGAAGGCTTTTTCCAACTGGATATACACCAAGGATCCGACGAGGGCCGCCAGGAAGAGGCCGGACTTAAATTGGAGCAGTGCCCGGCAATGACCAATTACCGGCGCACTGCTCCTTAAAATTTCAAACTGCCGGCGCGTGCGCGCCCTAGGGGGGGAGCCACGCGCCGGGGGACCGAGACAGGCTGAGCAGGAGCGTGGCCGGTTAAGTGGATGCCGGAGGGGACGGGGAGGTGAGCGGACCCCGAACTGACGTGCGAGACGTGGCTCCGCTGGGAGCAGGAGCACGGACGCGCCTGCGACCCAGGACAGTGGTCGCAGGGGCGTCCGTGACACCAGTATACCAAGACCAATATTACCAATAGCAACAATATACAAGGACCAAATAACACCCCACATATCACTACCATATAGTGACTAATACCACAGACTGTTACTTACTAAATCAATATATCAAGCCCAACAATATTAATAATGACAATATACAAGCACCTAATAATAGCGCCTCACATCATGACCACATTTTACCACCATAAGCAGTCTGAATAATACCATCGTATTATTACTTAATATAAACCGTTACATTAGGACCAATATTACCACCATACAGTGACCATATTGTGGTAGATACCAGTGTACATACGCTCTTCACCACACAGTTACCATATAGTGGTAGAAATCAGTGTAAACAGGTGCTCTGCACACTCTATGTTACCACCATGCAGTGCCCATGAAGTGGTAGAAACTAGTGTACTTAGGCTTTGTAGACTGTATATTACTTCCATACAGTGGTATAGTGGTAGATACCAGTGTACACTCACAGGTGATGACTCATCTGATGAGTCATTCTTTTTACCTTTTCTTCTCGATCCTGTCCAGACCACCATGATGTTTTCTCCCGGCCACAACTCGTCAATGCAGAATTTACAACACAAACATGTTAGACTCCAAACGGTGAAAGTACCCCCAGCCAACTATAGGTCTCTCATTCGTGCCACCAGTAGGGAGGAACACACCCCATATAGAACGCAGCCTCGCACCCCCAACTTAGGCAGGCAGATAGGTAGATGCTCCTATTAGGTAGGTTGGTCAGATAAGTTTGGGGTGCACTATATACTTATCTACTGAGGGGAACCCTATACTGAAGGGGGACTTTACCTCCCTAATAGCAAGAGTCTGCCCACTTAGCCCACTTTAGGGTGTAACCTACCTAAAAGGAGCATCTACACATAGGGTCCCCCAGTAGGTTGGTTTATAGCATCCCCTAAGTAAGTAGGTATATATGTTTCCCTCGTTAAGTAGGTACACAGACCCCCGTAGGCAAGTATATAGGGTCTCTCCAGTGGGTATGTATAAAGGCCCCCTAATTAGTAGGTACATATGATTCTCCAGTAGTTAGGTTGGTACAATATATAGGATCCCCCAATAAGTAGCTAGATGGGATTAGGTAGGTATATAGGTCCACCCAATAGGTAGGTAGGTATATAGGACCACCTAGTAGATGGGTACATAGGTCCACCTAGTAGGTAGGTAGGTATAAAGGGCCCTCTATTTTATGTACAGTAGATATATAGATCCCACACTAGAAAGTAGGTATAAAGGGCCATCCAATAGGTAGATAGGTATATAGAGCCACCCAGTAGGTGGATACATATGCCCCCTTAGTAGGTAGATATGTATATAGGGCCCCTTCTAGCAGGTAAGTATAAAGGACCTCTCTAGTACATAGATATACAGGACCCCCTCTAGTAGGTATATAGTACCCCAATAGTGTCCCCTAGTAAGTAGGTACATAGGGCCCCTCTGTAAGTAGGTGGTAATGTTGGCCCCCCAGTAGGTTCGTATATAGGGCTCCTACTGATTGGTAAGTAGGTATATATGACCCCCTATAGTAGGTAGCTATAAAGGGCCCCCTTAAAGGTAAGTAGGTACATCGGTCCCCCAGTCGGTAGGTAGCTATATACTGTCCCCCATTAGTTAGGTAGGTGTATGTATGGCTATAGAGTCTCCCTCCAGTAGTTAGGTAGATATACTGGGCCCTCTATTAAAAATAAAAAATTAATAATACACACCTTTCCCCTGTTCTCCTACCGAACATTGCTCTTTGAATCTGGATCAGGCTGCCCACTTCAGGACACCCCTTCCAGTGTCTACTAGGCCCTAAGCGATAGATTTAGGGCCTAGTACCAGAAATGGCGTGTCGCTGCCTCCAAAAGGCTAAATGGCTGGGATCCCAGTCATTCTGCCTCAGACGCTGCCGGAACCGTGCAGGCGCCAGCTAATCACTGTATTGCTGGGCCTAGTGAAACCACTGTGACCCCTGTAGCTATGCCACTGACACACACATCTTGTTCTGAGTCTGCTGGTGTCTGCCACCTCCTGGTCATGAATCCTTACTTCCTGGTGTCCGCTCCTGCTGGTTTGGAACCTACGGCTTTTGGTGTTTATTGTCTGCTGGTCTGGAATCCAAAGTTTCTTGTGCCTGCCACCTGCTGGTCCAGATTCAGTGTTTCTGTCACTGCTGTGTACATATTCCAGAACTTTTGGAGTTCTGTGTTCCTGCTTGCTTTTCCCGAGTCCTCAGTGTTACAGCCTGCTGTTCCTAAGTCCGTGGTGTCACAGCCTGCTGTTCTTGAATCCTCGGTGTCCCTGCCTACTGTTCCTGAGTCCTCGGTGTCACAGCCTACTGTTCCTGAGTCCTTGGTGTCGCAGCCTGCTGTTCCTGAGACCTTGTGGCCCAGCCTGCTGTTCCTGAGTCCTCGGTGTCGGAGCCTGCTGTTCCTGAGCCATTGGTGTCGCAGCCTGCTGTTCCTGAGACCTCGGTGTCTCAGCTTGCTGTTCCTGAGTCCTCAGTGTCGCAGCCTGATATTACCCTTTCTCAGCCACTCATTGCCTCCCACCCGGCCAGCCAGTATCACTCAGCTCTACACTGATGAGGGGCTAAAACCCTGAAAAGGCTTTATGCAGATGAGTGATACTGGCTTGACTAATATCCCTTTTGCTTTTTTAAGGGTCAGTGAATCAGAAACAAATTGAGGATTTGTTACATCCAATAGAGGGCGCATGAGCTTCCCAGCTCCTTTCCCATAATGCCTTGTGATCTCACATAAAGTGTCACATGTCAGATTTCAAAAATTGGGCTCTGTCAGGAAGGCCAAAAATGTCAGCGGCGGTTAGGGATTAAGTGCGGCGACAAAGAAAATGCAATTAAAGGTGATTATAGGTTATTATGCATATGACAATGCTGTGTTTGCCACTGTTTAGAAATAAGGGATTAAATTTTACTTGACTAGCAAATTCTATAATAGACAGTTTAATAGAACATTTGGTTATGGCAGTGTTAGACCCCCTGTGCACCTAAAATCTATCCAGTTACACATGATGGCAATATGGATATATTTTTGCATCCATATCTTGGCCTGACCAGGTGTCTAATGACCTATCTTAGCAGCATCACTGATCCCTATGATGCCCTTAGTTTATAGCAATAGCGTGGATCACAAAAATGCATCCATTTTTCTTTTGTCTAAAGATGGCTTTTATCTATTAATATAGTATCCTGTAATTTACCGTATATACTCGAGTATAAGCCGACCCGAGTATAAGCCGAGGCACCTACTTTTGCCACAAAAAAACGGGAAAGCTTATTGACTCGAGTATAAGCCTAGGGTTGAAAATGCAGCGGCTACTGGTGAATTTTAAAAATAAAAATAGATACCAATAAAATTGCATAGGCATGTATAGGCAGTTTAATGTCCCCCATAGGCAGATATAGATTGGTATAGGCAGTTTAATGTCCCCCATAGGCAGGTTATAGGCAGGTATAGGTCGTTATAGGCAGGTATAGGAAGCTATATGTCCCCATAGGCAGGCTATAGGCAGGTAATTGCCCCCATAGGAAAGTTATAGGCAGGTATAGGTAGGTGTTGGTCGTTATAGGCAGGTATAATCCCCCTAGGCAGGTTATAGGCAAGTATAGTCCCCTAGGTACGTTATAGGCAGGTATAGTCCCCCTAGGCAGGTATAGGTCCCCCTAGGTAGGTTATAGGCAGGTATAGGTCGTTATAGGCAGGTATAGTCCCCCTAGGTAGGTTATAGGCAGGTATAGTCCCCCTAGGTAGGTTATAGGCAGGCATAGTCCCCCTAGGTAGGTTATAGGCAGGCATAGTCCCCCTAGGTAGGTTATAGGCAGGTATAGTCCCCCTAGGTAGGTTATAGGCAGGTATAGGTAGGTATAGGTCATTATAGCCAGGTATAGGCCCCGCTAGGCAGGCTATAGGCAGGCATAGGCAGCATTTTAAAACAAAAAAAAAAACACTTACCTGGCTCCCCGCTGCTCCGTCTCTCTCACCGCTCCGCCTCCTCGCTGCCCGGCCTCCCACGCGCTCTCCCTCATCTTCTCGGCACAGGCACTTGATGTCATCAGGCCGCGCACGCAGCGTGATGACACACGCTGCCTGTGCCGGAACTCCGGACGGCCACAGACGCCCGGAGTCCACTGCGGAGCACGGAGCGCTCCGCAGTGGTATCTGTTCACTTGTATGCGCTCCGGAGGAGTCGCATACGAGTGAAGAGATAGCCGACAGCGCCCGGGCCATGGCAGCGCCTGGACACTGTCGGCGGTACTCGGCGTTCAGTTATATGCGCTCCCTGAGGAGCCGCATATAACTGAAGCGTCCCTTTCGGCGCACGGGCCATCGCAGCGCCCAAGTGCCGACAGTGACCCGAGTATAAGCCGAGGGGGGATTTTTCAGCACATTTTTTGTGCTGAAAAACTCGGCTTATACTCGAGCATATACAGTAATATCATTTTTTGTTATAGTAAATGGCAAGCAGATGAAATATAGATCCATTGGATTGTCAGCATATGAACAATGGAGGGAATTTATCAAAACTAGTGCAAGAGAAATGTGGAGAAATAGCCCATTGCAACCAATAAAGTTGCTGTTTTCTTCATCTTGTGATTACTGGGGTTATTTTATTCTGGTCACCTCAGAAATTGTGGGGAGATCTATCACTTCCCATTCATATGGTACATCTATTGTCCATCACGACTTAGTATCATCCAACCTGTGTCCTGTTCAATATCAATATGAAAGCTCATAATGATGGTTGAGTTGCAGTGGATTTATTTGACGTAGTTTACATTATTCATGTTAAAACTCTTGAAAAGCTTTTTCACAGCAGAATTACTACGCTAGTTTTATAGTTTGTATTGTAGCGAGAGGTATATTGCCTTCCTGACTATGGTCTATTTGATTGAAGGTGGAAAATGCTTTAAAGAAAAGCGTACAATAAAATGAAATTTTCAAAGTGTTCAGCAGGCGGTCAGCTATGCAGACTACATCTGAAGTGTCTGTGAACATACTTGTTATACAGCACAACCCAGAGGATCTTTAAAAGGAAAAATCAGATATGTAATATGTTAAAGAGATAAAGATAAAGGGCGACATGTATGAACTTTGGTGCTGACAGGCCAGTTCTAAATAGCTTTAAGGCAGTGTAGAATGTGCCAGAATATATGAACCTGTTCTTCTGCAGGTCATACATACAGGCGCAGTCTAATGCCAATACGACAAGTCAGGCTCAGGCACCACCTTTAACCTGGTCTGGCTGTTCTAACTGTTCTGTGTCTAGATTTGGCGTCAAACATTCATGAATGTGTCTAATTCTATGAATGTGATGTGACACTCCCCTCAGAATGCCCTAAATCTTTGGCGCATTAAAAAGTGTTGGGGCCGGCGCTGATTGCACCAAAGTTTGGAGTGTGACTGTTCATACATCTATAGAACAGAGCTACGACAGCTTTTTGGGGCAAAGAGCGCCAGAAAACTGGCGCTGCCCCATCCATACATGTCCCCAAAGTGTTTTACTTGGTTCTCTATTCATTTTGTCAGTGGTTCAGTGGTTAGTATTGTAGCATTTGTGTCATGCGTCCAAATCCAACAACATCTGTTGGTGTTTGCATGTTCCCCACAGTTTGTGTGGGTTTTCCTTAGGTACTCTGATTTCCTTCCATACTCTAAAAATATATTGAAAGGTTTATTGACTTCCTATTTAATTGATCTTCGCCTGTATGTGTGGTGTGTGAGTGCATGTATGTGTCTGCCTGTAAAGGGCAAATGAAATACAGTAGTCCCATTAGTAACAGAGACTGATGAGAATGTTAATTTGTATACAATACTTTGAAATATGTTAGTGTAAATAAATTATAAATAACTTTTAGAGATGCCATCTTCCTTTCTAAAGTCTCCCTTGCTGTGCTACATACTGGGCTTTTACACAAGATGTTGCCCAGGAGACTCCAGAGCCTTCGTTCTGGCTTTGACTGTGTTAAATAACAATAATTGATACTAACCAAAGTACATTTTGATATCAGCTAATTAGAAAGGACTCTAACCTCTTATCAGTGTGCATAGACTTCTGTTAAAATCTAACTCAGCATTTTATACAAAGGATTATTGAAGCCAATGACGACTTGCTTTCCAGAAGTAGAAATTTCAAAGTAGCACAAAAAGTTATTTTGGAGTAGTATAAAAGAGGCTTGGTTTTGGTTTCTTTTGCATCCATTAAGGGGTTTTATCACCACAATGATCAGCTTTAAACATGTAGTTAAATGTAAATAAAGACTATTACTAAATACATTACTGGTCTGATTTTGCTTTGTTTATGAGATAGAGGAGATTTTATCTTGTGCTTGTATACACATGTTTCTCTTGGTTACCGATCACTTCTCATTGCTCCAGGTGCCCTGTCTGACCATGGCGACTCACTCCCTGCTGTATTATCTCCAGCACATGAGCTTGTTTATCTTTGTTACTATAAGGATCCTGACCTGCTTACCCCATACCTTTAACCCTGGGGGCTGCTGTGTTGGAGGTTCAGCATTTTCCATGGTAGCCAGCAGGGCAATGGTTAACCTGACCTCAGCATTAGCAGCTGACACCCATTTCCCTGTCTTGCTGGCTATGAAAACCTGCCTCTGCTGTCAGACAGGGTCTGAGCTATCTGAGTGCAAGTTGGGGTCTTGCTCTATCTCTGGCCATCTGTATTCTTTTTATCCGTGTTCATGCCTGTGCTCCTGCCTGGTCCGGACCCCTGTATACCTTCCGTTCTGTGTCTGCCATGTTCTGGGTTTTAGTGTTCTTCTGGCATTCTTCGGGCACACATCTGCAGCGTCTCTGGTGCCATTCCTGGTCCTAATTCTCCTGGTCCCAAGGATCCATCTCTCCCCCAAAACATTTCATGGACTTTGTTGCTTTTTTTCCCATATGTTTTTGTCCATCTAGCAAGTTCCTCTGAAATATTATAGTTATTGACAAGCTTTAACCCTTTAAAGTTCTGTAGCCTTGTGTACTGCAGTTTACAAACCTCTTGCACTCGTTTCATTGTAACAGGCTCAGCTAGGAACAGCACAGCTGAGATGCCAATCACTGCTGTATACCCCACCAGAGCCTGACCTGGAAGTTTGAACTTGAAGCTGGCTGTGGCTCCGTAAAACAACATGGTGAGACAACACCTTTAATTTTGGAAATCAGTGGTGGTCTAAAATCACAGATTTTACCAATGAGGTCTTCTTACATGAATCTGAAAGACTATTTTGACTGTCCCTCCTTCATAAAATTGTCAGTAGTTGCTTAAAGTATAGTATCTCCTAGATTTATTTTTTGTATGTATTTGTGCCTAGAGTACTAGGTACAAGATACACATTAATTTCTGCTACTAAAACTTGCTGAAACAGAAAAAAAATCATGGGATTAAAAAAGCTGCAACTTTCAATTACATATGTCAGATTCTCACCAGTTTTAGAAATGTCCCCTGGCTTACAACTTGATTGACTGTGTCTCTATAGTGTTCTTGGAAAGGCCATAAATGTGATGAGCTGAATGACTGGTGTGTGCTTTGTCTTGATGATTTTATCTCACGGTAGTGAATGGCTGTGAGGCTCCTGCCAAAAACACTGTGGCATCCCCAGAGGTGAATAAATGTCAGTGTAATTGGTTTATTTATGTATAGCTTTACTTAAGAAGCTGAAGCCATAGTATTATATACGGGTGACATGCCTTGTCTCATCTAGGTGAAAAGTCTCCTCTAGCTATCAGTCAAGTTTAAAGTGGGGAGAGATAAACTGGAAAGGTTGGTTATATGCAATGCCATCTGTGTTGTAAATGTCATATTTAAGAATAAAAGTTAGATATTTTTATACATAGATGGAGCTAATGTAAGCATAAAATACAATGTGTGGAGGCTCTGATAAATTGTTTCACAGTTTAATATCTTGCTGTGAACATTATGGCCGAGATGTATGAAGGAAGGAAGGAAATGAGTAGTCGAGTCTTATTTTCAGCGTTTAATGCGTCTGATGTATGAAAATGGGTTTTGTGCGTTCATAAATGGTGTGTAAAGTTTGACGCGCCTCACCTATGTGTTAGGCGCATAAGTAATGCCCCTAACATGTATTAAGTTTATAGACAGGATGGCAATACATGTAAGAGAAAAATCATTAGAATAACATATCAGTGAATAGAAACTATGGTACTGATCTTGCCTGGAGGACCACAGGTCCCAGCAATACCTGTGCTCTGCTGGCTCTTGCTGTATGTAGAATAAAGGGTGAGAGCAGCAAAAATACATTTCAAATTTAATGTAGTAAAAATGTAAAATATAAAAATCTGAACAACATCATCAGTGGGTTATTTAATGTAAAATTAGTTTAAGATTCTATGAATTTTAAATACATTTTATAGGAGATATTTCTATATTATGGGGATATTATATATTTTTACATAAATTTTATATGATCACATTTTTCATTAAATTTAAATAATTCAATTTTATACAGTTTCAAAATTATAATAAATTACCTTTTATTAATGTACTGGTGTAAGTTGAGAAACATTGGACGTTTTTGCCCCTTACAGCAAATCTAGCTCCACTTCGACTTCTCAGGCTCGGGCAGACCACATTGAAATAGGCCTGCCTGCTCGAGCAGTAATGCGCCTAGTTTTTCCGAACTACATTCATATATGTGTCTAATCTTACGAGTGTGGTGCAACACGCCTCAAAAACGCCTCCAGAGCGCCCCCTCATGTTAGGCGCATTTGAAAGTGTCAAGTCTTACAAACAATGCGCCTAACACATACGCCGGCTGTTAGGTGCATTGTGCACCAGAAAAAGGGTGAAAAACCCTTTCATACATGTCGCTCTATGTATCAATTGAACTCTATATGTAAAATTATTTGATGTTTAAAAATCTGGAGCAGGCAACGCTGTGGAGGAGCCATAGAAAACAATAGAGCAAATGTAGTCCCTTTGGACTATGTTTGCTCTGTTTCCAGTTCATGTAACCTTTAGTGTATTCTCCCACACTTTTGTGTTTGACACATAAGCATATGTATAATAGATCAAATGAGGTTCAAAAGAGACTATGTTTGCCCTTAAGACCCCACTGTAGTTTCTGTTGGGCTGCTTTTTTCAAAGTATTGGGATAAATACCAGTGATGTAGCTCCAAAACATTGAGTATCATCAGCTATACCATCTTAGTACCCTTACCTAATCAGGTTCAAAATTTTGTTTGCATTAGGCTATGTCTACACAGCAGTGGATTCCGCAGGATTTTCAGCAAATTCAGTATTTGGAATCCACCGAAAATCCGTCTATATCCAGCGCTGTGTAGACTTCAATAGAAAATATGTGCAGAAGATGGAATCCGAAACACGAGAAAAACGGTGTTGCGGTGAAGTTAAAATAATTTTAACTTTGCTGTGGAGACATAGCCTTATACAAAGGCAGATTTAAATGATAAATATTTTCAAAACCACTTAAGAAACATGTAACTATTTCCAACTTCTCTTCCCTTTTTGAACCAATGGGGTCAATTACTTGCCTTTAAAAGGGTTTTTCAGTCTCACACATTTATGGCATATTTATCGGATATGCCAAAAATGTCTGGTAAGTGCAGGTCCACAACGTGTGATCCACACCTATCTAGAGAAAGGGAACCCAAAAGTATATGTTGAGAATAGAGAGGTGATCAGAAGTCTCCCAATCATTTCAATAGGAGTTCCAAGTACAGCAGAGCGGTATGATTGGCATGCTTGACTGTACTGCCTTGCTGTTTGGAAGAAGCTTAAAGTAAAAATATGCCCCACAGAAAGTGAGGACAGCTCAGTGCTGGATTCCTGGTGAGGGGAGAGATAAGTATAAGTTTTCTTATTTTAAAAGGACATAAATATGCTAAAAATTTAAAATAAATAAATAAAATAAGTGGAGAGCCCCTTCAGTTACACATTATCTGAGAATATAGCTGGTTACTGTCAGAAAGGGGCATCTCGTCTTCAGAACATCATATATGAAATTGTGCCTACCTTTGATCCCACATTTATGTCAGATCACGGCACAGAGGGTATATTACAGTTTAGGATATTTTAAAGCCGTACTACCTTATGAGATCTAGATAAGTCAAGGAGACTTCCTCCCTTTAACTGGGTTGTAGCCTAGGCAGTGTGTGTTATCTTCTAAAAAAAAGAAAATAATAGTGATTTAAAGAATTTGGTGGCAATGTGTTTGGGTAAGCAGAGCACTTACAGAAGGACATTTATCTTCCATGTATGTGTCCTGCTAGGCCAAGAGACTGGGAGTCTTTAACATTTAGAAAGATCCGACCTAATTTTCTCTAGTAGGAAGGGGAAGTTTCGGTGAGGATAAATTATTCAGATAAATGATATCCACTGATTCCTTGCAGTGGTTATGTGCCACTGCCTGACATCACCATTTGGAAGCAACTGTAGCAGTGACCTTCCAACTGACACTGGTCGAAGTAACTAGAAGACCATTGAGAGAAGACCCGCAGATTGTGCTTGAGGAGAAAGGTGAGTATGTTTAATCTGGGGGGCAGCACCAAATTTACTTTTTTGTAAACATCTAGACAATCCATTTCAGACTATTGGCTAACGGTTTAAAGTGTTATATGGCCTTAATATTTATATTGTTTTTGGTATAACACAAATATGGGTTTAGTATTTGGGTGGGAAAGGATGCAACCTAAGAGATTGAGTTGAACAGGTAGGCTGGGATGGGGGCTAATATCTTCAGTCACCCTTTTATAAAACCAGGGATTAAAGCCACCAGGGCAGGGTTCCTCCTATCATTTAGATTTATAACTACTTCCAGGACCATCGCTATCCTAAAAGCTTTCATCAGTACTTCTTATTTAGGGTCAGTGATGTGATGGGAGTCTGCAAAGGTAGACTAAACTCTGGCTATGAAAGGTCTTTAAGTGTACAACACCCTGCTAAGTCATATCTGTAGCTCTGTAGCTTTGTGCACTACATGTTATAAACCTCCTGCACTCCCTTTAATAGGCTCAGTTAGGTATAGCAGAGCTGATATTCTAATCACTGCTATAATACCACAGACAGCCTAACCAGGAAGTGCGAGTCTGAATCTGCCTATGGCCCTGTAAAACAGCATGGTGAGGAAACCCCTTTAAGAGATCAGAAGGCTTTTTTATTAGCTAAACTTAAAAAGGTGAGCCAGGTAACATCTATAGCTACCACTATGTTTTTTTTTTAAAGAAAGTAATCTTGAGAAAAATGCACCTACTCTAATCTCCTGACCTTAAAGAAGTGAGAGGTGGCTCAAAAATGCATATTACGCAGTAACATATGCATATCTCTACACATCAATAGCTTAGGTGTCCAAGGTATAAGATTGAACTATCCAACATCATAATGTAAAGAACAATTTAGGGAAGACAGCAGAGTAGGTGAAGAAGCCTAAGGCTATGTTCACACGGCTTATTTCAGAACATATTTACATCGGATTGCCGATCGTAAATACGTTCTGAAATCAGGTGAAAATCAATTTCAAATAAGTGCCACTAAGTATGGCACATATTTGGAACTGATTTCCCGACGGATTCACCATCCCCATTCATTATAGTGGTGAATCCGTCCGGAAATAATTCACATGCACATTTTTTTCCAGCCGTTTTGCGGGTGCAATCCGCGGCGGCAATCATGAACGGAAATAAGTGTCGTATGTACGACGACACTTATTTCCCATTAAAATCAATGTAAAACGGACAGTTACTTGTTTGTAACTGATTTCACAACTGATTTGCGGCTGTAAATACGGCTGAAAATCGGTTGCGAAATAAGCCGTGTGAACATGGCCTAAGGGTAAGTTCCCACGGCGTATTTACGGCGCGTTCACATGGTGTTTAAATTACGCTCCTGCATGCATGTAATTTCAACTATTTTCACCTTGTATTGTAAGCGGCCACAAAGAATTGACATTGTCAATTCTTTATCTCCTTTTACACGCCAACAATATTAAGTATAAGGGCAGAAAATGTGCTTCAGACATTCAGAGCCATTTCCTAGCACAGAATTTCTATCGAGGAAACAACGCTGGTTCAGTGCCGATAATCTGCCATCTGAATGTACCCTAAACTTGCAGCGCCGTCATGAAAAGTTTGGACATGCGCCAAAATTTTGGTAATTTGCCTTTGTGCTTGATGCTCTTTTTTTCCTTAAAGAAATGGACTCTGCACAGTACTTTGTTGGGCTTGCGCCCATCTTTTCTTTTTAGGCCCTTCCCCTTGGGTTATATCAGTGCTCACATGATTGCAGATTCCAAAGGAGTGAATGCAAATGTGATCACTGATGTGATTCTAGAATAGCTAATGAGTGAAGACAAATCCATTATCTGACATGGAAGGTGAAGAATTTTCCTCACTTTATTCAGTGGCTAAGATGTCAATTCTGTATACAAAGAGAAACTACACAACTTCCTACCATATAGAATAAAATTAAATATCATACAAATTGCCAAACAAGCAGCATATTAGTAAATAATTTAGTTTTAATATACATATATTTAACATTAAAGAGTTGTCTCTGTCCCCAAAGCCTTTCCTGATGGAGCTTTTTTTTCTGTTGCATTTCTTTTTTCCTCCCTGTTTTCGAAAAGCTATAATTTTCTTAAATTTTTCTGTCTACTTGGTCATTTGAGGGCTTGTTTTTTAGATGTACTTTTTAAATCGTGTCATTGACTGTACAATATAATAATACCGGGAAAATTTCAAATCAAGTAGAAAGTAAAAAAAATGCAATTGTGGGGGTTTTGTTTCTATGGTGTTTATGCTTCGGTAAAAATGATGTCTTATCTGTATTCTTGGTTTTTCCACCTATGGACCTGATCACTTTTTATTCCAATTTTCTGGGGGATGTGAAATGACAAAAAAAAACACCATTTTTCTTCTATTGCGTGTAGCATATGGGATAACTGATGTTATATTTTAATAGATCAGACTTGTACAGATGCAAAATACCAATTATGTGTAACTTTTGTATTTTTTAATTTTTAAAATGGCAAAAGTTTTTTTTTAACTTTTAATAATTTTTCTTCTTAAAACTTTTTTTTTTTACACTTGTACTTATAGTCTCCCTAGGGTACTTAACCATTATTGCTTGCACACGCTCCTGCCTTTTATATATTTGTAATGCAAAAGGATGTACATAAGATGGTGCCTAAGTCAGGAAGCAATAAGAGCCCTAACACAGGCTGTTACTCAATCATTTAGATGCTGCACCATATAAAGGGTTAAACAGCAAGGATCAGTGTTGACGCCAATCACTGTTATTAGTGATGAGTGTCAGCTGTAAAAATCACTTGGCACCTGCCACCTATGGAGCGGGTTCCTTGAGCTCCATAGCTCCTTACTGACAATAGGATGTAACCATACGTCCATTATTGAACATAAATCATGTATATAAACTTTTAACTCCTTTCCCCTTCCCTTGTAAATTGTAATCCCTCATCTCTCTCTCCCCCTGTTGGTGCTGATTTAGTTATTAAAGGGTTAGTCCCGCTAAGCAAAATTCTCGTCCCTGACCACTAGTTGCTAAAAGCGGTCTGGCCCTGCATTTGAATTTCTATGGAAGTTCCGAGTATAGCAGGGCACACACTTGGCTATAATTGTAACTCCCATAGAAGTGAATGAGGATGATGGCGCTAGCGCCACCCTCCTCATTCAAATGCAGGGCCGGTTCACTCTTAGTAACGAGCAGCCGACGACAAGAATTTCGTGTAGTGGAACTACCCCTTTAATAACTGTACTTGTTTTTTTACTATTGTATTTAACAGATTTTTCATATGTACCGCATCAGGAAATTTCTGCTGCTTTAAAATAAATGATAAAAATAAAAATATAAACTGGCTGAAACAGCATATTCAGAAATCATGATTTAAAATGCCTATCTTTAAGGCTAATTAAATGAGGCCTATTTGATGTTTTATTAGTCCAAGACTCCTAGAGGAAAGGGGCACCAAGCAGTTGCCAACAATATTTCTGATAAAAGACCCTATTTCTATATATGTGGAAACCTTCAAGTTATCTTAAGCTGTGCTTTTATTGAGATCTCGTTTCACTGTAAGTCTGATATCTGGTATCCTAGCAACAAGGAGGTGTGCAGTTTATGAGCCCTTTAAAACAGGGTTTTTTAATTCCTCTGGTATTACAAGAAGGATAGAAAAGACAGACTACTGTATTACAAGTCTGCCAGTTCATTGTGAAAGATTTATCTCAATATTGGGCTAACCTCATACTATTATAAAAGTCCAGTTACATTAATTTTTTAATATTAACATTTTAATAATAACATTGTTAAATGTATGTTAACACGCTATCACGGAGACATTTCAAATGCTTGCAATGTATGATATTATTTTTTGATGCTTTACATGTTTTTTTTTTTACTATTTCATGCTAACAAAAGGTTTAGATAAATTAAATACATTTAGAGACAAATAATATAGAATAGAATAATGTAGTGTATAACACAGTATTTTATAATGTAATACTAAGACCTAGTTCACATCTGCATAGGAAGCTCTATCACAAATTCTGGAGGAAATAGCACAGCATGGTGCACTATTTTTTTCTTTAAAATGATGGACACCATGATTAAAACCCTAGAGACCCCAATTGTAGTCGGTAGGTGTTTTAGGCACCACTGGTGTCCATCATAAAAAAGATCTGGTTCCACCTTTGCCACAGAGGCTTCAAACCAAGTGGTACCTCTGGCACAGATGTTAACCTGACCTTGCGAAGTGGAGCTTTAGTTAGTAATGACAAGCTACTCAGCATTTACTTATGGCTGAGGCAGTCAATTTTATTCTCCGGCTGACTTCTAGTAAACATGTGTGCTTGTCCTTTGGGATTTAAAAGCTCAAGACGCACTGTGATTCTGCTCCCCTTCCAATGACTGCTCTCCTAAAACTATTTTAAGGAACACTTACATTGAGATCCTACCTAATTAAAGGATCCACCGTCTGTCACAGGCGAGTAATAATAAGATCAGGCCATGGATCCACGGATGCCATCAGTAATTTTAGTACCCCATATAACTAAAGCATCTGAACCCCCCACCTATTGTTACTTCCCATCATACACCATATCAATGGGCCCCATTTCGATCAGAGTCCCTGACAGGAGTCCTGCCACTATTGCCCAGATGGCACCTGCATGGCTCCCACTGATGTGCCTCAAGAGCTTACTGCTGAACTGGCCCATCAAGGACTTCATTACCAACTGTGCTGGAGGCTACAGATAATTGTGGCACAACTCCCTGCTGCTATATTGTTGCCATAGCTCAGTCCAGTCTTCATCTCCTTTTGCCTCCACCTTATAATTATCCAAAGGCCAGGGTACCATACACTCTGATCCTTGCGTGAGGTACTTCAAAAGGGGTATGCTATGATGTCAAATTTTCGGGACTTCATGGCCACATTCCAGAAAGTCTTTGAGGAACCTGGGCATGCCTTGTGTGCTGCATCTTCTCTGCTAACATTGAGGCAATTACGTTGTTGGTCAGTATGCCTTCCATTTTCAAAACTTAGCCTCAAAGTTAGCCTGGAACAATAAGGCCCCAGAATCTACCCTTTGAAAAGGCCCCTTACAGGTTGCATAATAGCATAACTGGCTTGGAAACACTCATCTCACTGATGTCTTGCATTGACATGTTGTTTGAAAAAAGCCAGTTATGGTATGTTCACACGGCTTATTTTGCTGTGTATTTGCGCGCACGTTTTGCCACGTATTGCGTTTTATACACGATGAAATGTGCGCCGCAAATACAGTAATTCATAGCTCTCATAGAGAGCTATGAATTATGCCTTGTCTCTCCCGGCGTACAACAAGATCGTATCGTATGCCCGTGGAGAGAAGTTACATGTCAATGTGCTGACAATGCATGTGAATGGGGCCTGCTGGGTGCATACAATATGCCCCCCAATACGCTGTGTGAACATACCTTTAGAATCCTTGAAACAACGTGATTTTGAGTGACTTTGAAGAGTTCCATTCGTGGCTCCAACTTTTCAGAGAACTCTTCAACCTATCTTATATTTCCCATGGGGAGAGCCACAATAAATGGAGAGAAAAGGATTACACACAAAAGGGCACACTTGAGGATGCAGCAACAATCTACTGTGGGGACAAATATAATTTTTTGGTGTGACTCTCCAGTCCAGCAAGGGTGCATGTTAATTTTTTCTGGTGGTGAAGGACAAGTTACCTCTGACTTACCTCAAGAAAACCTTGTCTATTTTCTCTATTAATGGTGAGTTCCTGGCCGCCTATATATTGGAAACCTGTATTCAGAGGAAATCTTCTATGTTCTATGTTCTGCCAAAGTCCGCCTGCGCTGTGCTTCTTCCCTGGATGCATGTTAATGCCTTAGTCAAACAGACTTCTGGAGAGGTCATTCATTCATGTAAGTAGTGCCTCACCACTTGCAAATCTGATCACTGTCTTCTTTCCACCCCTGCCATTTTCTGTCAACTCTCCCGTTTAGATTCTTCCCAATCTTTCCACCTCGTATGTGGACTTTGCAGACTTCTGCATCCTGCGGGGCTCAGCTGGATCTGCCCAGTGACACTACATGCCATACAATGTTCCTGGGATTCTCAAATTACTACAGCCAGTTTCTTCCATACTTCTCTACAAAAGTGGCTCCCATTTCTGTGACTTCCTCCACATTTGACAAGAACCCTACCATTTCCTGTTAAAAGTCACGTTGTTTCAAGTCACAAGCAGACAAGCGTAACCTGTATTCCTAGGAGATATTCATCTTAAAGTTCCCAATTTCAAGCTCAGCTCCTAGATCCCTATTCTATGACTTGTTAAATCAACCCCGTTTGCTATAAATGTCGCCTGCCTCTTTTCCTATGTATTTTCAGTATCTTCATATGTCTTTTTTTGAAGTCTCTAGTCCTCAACCAATTCTCCAACAAGCCTTTGTCTCTATCTCATGTGGCTGGCCCTGAGGACATCTTTCGAGATCAAAGACATTCTTAAGGTCATGCACTCTGTGAGCAAACTGTACTTTTTCATTGTCTGGAAGGCTTTTGGTCCTGGGAACCTTTGGAGAATATTGATGCTCCAGAACTAATTGGTAATTTTCATCAACAGCTATCTCTGATGAAGGGGGGCTGTGGTGCTTTGTGCAGCTCCATTGGATGAGTGTACCCACCCCCATCATTGATTCTAGCAACTAGTGATAGGTTCCAAATACACTTTGAATCTCTTTTGCTTGACCTTTAGGACCTACAGTATGTTATAAGCAAAGGCCATCGGAGGATCCACAGGTGGATACATTTGTAACCTGTAGTTCTTGGACCCCAATTCAAAATCTGTAATATCGCTCCCAATTACCATATCTGCCATGTATTATAATACTAGTGTCTTTTTCTGTACCATAGAGGCCTTTGGGCCCATCTGAAACCATGGCACTTGTACATCTGCATCCTTTGTGCCCCCTACAGCTCTGTCAATAATGGTAGGAAAGTCTGACCTTAAAGGGGTTGTCTCATCTCAAAGTTTCATAGGATACATGAATGAAATAATGCTGCTTTGCTCTGTCACTTCCTGGTCAGGCTGTCTGTAATTAGCATATGAGCTCCATGTATTCAGACCTCTGCTAATTAGATAAATCTCATGCTGTCAGGACCAGGGAAGCTTCTGAGTTAAAGTAAACAGCAGTAATTACTGGCTTTTGTCTGAAAGATCAGATAACAAACAAGCTCTCACTGTTCAGAGTTCTGTGCTGGCCGCGACCTGTGTGATGACGTCACTCTATCAGATAGAACAAACAGCAGGGGGAGGCGAAGTACACAGTTCGGTCACTTGGGGAACCAGAGAGAGAACAGAAGGTGATAAAATCACTTATAGCTCCTTAACAAAAAAAAATGAACAACACAATATATTTGGAAAAATCTTTATTTAGTGATCCCAAAATGTTTAAAGCTAGTATTTGTGTGTATGTAATTTCTTGTTTATCAGGAGTGATATGCTTCTGGTTTAAATTAAAAGGTTTAAGTATTTAAAAGTGTTGCCATCTTCTTCTGTTGGGTGTGAGTAAATAAGACTATTAAAAGGAACATAAATGAGTAACTTTAGTTCCTTTTATAAACATCTATAAGAATGTTTCACCTTGCACTAGCTGCACTGTCATCAATATACGCTCTGTTTATTTCTGGAGAAACACAGAGTGAGGGGTCCTGATTGCATAGACTATGCATTGGTAAGTTGCAGACTGCCAGCTGTTTTGTGTACTGTGAGGTGCAGGATGGACTGCAGGACTCATTTAGTTCAAAAACAGCTGACAATCTACAAAGCAACGTGTGAAACTTCAGAATAGACTGCTTAAAATTCCATTCATATAATTACAAAATTCAAAACACTTTGGTCTTACTTGAAAACATTCTGTTTAATTTATAATTTATACTCACCAGAGACTTTAAAATGAGAGACTTTGCATCTATGCTAGTTTGGATGTATTTTTATTTTTAATTTTTTTGTTTATGCCATGAAAAATAAAATTTTTTGTATTTATATATTTAAGAAAATAATTTTGTATAAACTACAAATTAGAAAATATAAAATACCATTGCTTTTATAAATGTATTATAACATTTCTTATTATAAATTTAAAACAAAATAAATTATTGTAGCCCTCAGAATTAATGTAAATCTAAAGTTTTTAGAGTTTTAAGAGTTTTTAGAGTTTTAACTCTTTTCCATATACTTCTGTCTCCCAATAGCGGTGTAGCACCATGTTTACTTTATAATGGGTTTCTATAACTATTAGTACAAAACGATCAAAGACTTAATGGCTGTGTACATATTTGCAACAATATTTACTTCTTCAATGCAAACAAAATAAAAAGAAAGCAATGTTCTATATAAACATCTTTTTTGTCTACAGCTTCTATGCAGATCTATGCATCTTCATGGTAACAGATCGCTTAACATGGCAGCTAAAAGACTTATGAAGACTTCCATTAGGTCTTCTATGGGATTGGACCAGAAAGCTATCCATTGCTCCCCATGTGCATCAGTGATTCTTGGGTACCCACAATCTAGTCACTGCTCACTTGTTGTAATTTCTTAACCCTTAAAATACCAAGTCTGCCTCGGTTGTTAACGTTGTTTACCAAGCTAGGGTCATCGGAGGACCCCATGGTTTTTCTTTTATTTCTCAGTTGTTTGTTGGGGTAAATGCCTCAAAATAGGTTTTTTGGGTTTCTGAAATTATATTTTGGCATGTTTTGTTCAAAAATATTTTGTTTACTTATTTCAATAGTAGTGATAGTAAACAAAATATAATCCTTAGGGTGCGTTCACACGGTAATGACAAAATACCGTTCGGATTATCAAGATTGTTTTTCACTTCAGACGCATCTGCTTGTGGAAAAAAAATTTCATCAGATTTGATTAAGACATCATTTGGGTCACTTACATTGCACCCATCCAGCCAATGTCATCATCAGAGCTTTGTTGGCGGGACATTTTTTCAAACTTTGCCACGTTCAAAGACAAGAACTTTTTTTACATTTTTTGGGGACCTTTCACAGGAAAGACAGGAGCTTTAAATCAAAGGGGCAACAAAAAAAAACTTATTTTCGTACCCCGAAAAATTCAAGTTAAAATTTTTTGAGAAAAACTGGGGGGGACTAAAAAAAAAATTTAAACACAAAGGTAAAAAATCTCCCATTTTATTTAACACAGGAATCGAACAAGGGGGTCCTTTTACGCTTGGAAAACTTTTACATAAAAAAAAAAGATATTTTTACAAAATATTTTGTTTATGGAATTTCAATAGTACTGTGATAGTAAACAAAAGTATTCCAAAGGGTTTCATCACGAGCTAATGACAAAAATACTAGTTCTCGGATTAGATAGAGTTTTTCATTCCAGAGCTATTGCCTTTGGAAAAAAATTTCATCAAGATTAATTAGCTTCTACACTCATTGGGTTTTTCCCCTTACAACACCCCTGCACCCAAGTCAGGCAACAGAGCTTTGTTCCCTTTTTCAATTGTCCTTAAAACAAGAACTGATAATCCAAATTTGTAAAGGTGTTTTTTTTAATGTTTTTATGAAATAATTTTATATAAGTCTAATAATATTTTTTTCTATCTCAAGCTGATGTGGGACATATACAAAAATCAAGAAAAAATTTGTTGTTATATTTACAGCAGGATCACTAAAAAATATCACTATGGGGTCCTCGAAGGACCACTTTTGTTATGTTAAAGGTTAAAACACTTTTGGTTAGTACTATTAATAACTACATACAGAAAAGAAAGTCATTACTAGTTGGACCTTTTTGTCCACCCAGATCTTTGCACTTATGCACCTATTTTTCCTGTTTCTACCATATTAAAAACAAGCACTTATAAATTAATTATGAAAAATTATACCTAAGAATATAAATAAAAAGCCCATTAACCAAATTAGAAAGTAAAAATAAATTATGTACAAACTTCTAAACCAGACCACCTAAATGCCATGATATAGATGCATTTGCACGGACATCACCTATACATGTTACAAACTAATAATGTCACACACCAATGTAATACCACAAATACAACCCAATAATTCCTTGTCACAAATTCTTGTCTATTCAGCAGCTCACATCTCTTTGCTCCTATACCTACTATAAATATTTGTGCATTTGGATACTCTGTATTTATGTGCAGATGCCACACACCAGCTAAGAATAGAAATCATTCTAGAACTCAAATATATTATTGGGTCTTGGTGACATACAGTAAACAAAAAAAAAAACCAGAGAGATAAAAATATTCAAAGTCAACAGCATAACCCTTATGGTGTATCATGAATTAACCCAATTTCTGCATGTAAGACAGACAGTTACTCCACTCAAAATATTTTATAACTAGCATCTACCATATGTCTACTGTGTGTTGGCATCATTTTTTAAATGTCTTTTTTTTATACGACATTAGGGGGCTTAGATATTTAGGGCCACATGTATGAAACGGCTTTGGTCTAAAACTCACAGTGAGTTTTAGACCAAGAATTATATTTTTTTTTCTTTTTTCAAAAAATTTGTAAAATAGTTTTTTTTTAAGGCCATCCGGGTTTAACGTGCTTGGGGGGGCCTGGGGGTTTTAGATACTCTATAAATGTATCCATCTAAAAACTAACCCTAATACAAAAAATTAAAAGCAAAAAAAGGGGTGACATTTTAAAATTGAACTTTCTTTGCATTCTCCCCATTTTTTTTGCTTTATTTTTAAAAGGTTCGCCATGTGGTATAAATGACAGGGAAAATTTTACTATGGGGGGTCGGTTAAATTCAATGATATAAATTGAATTTTTTTTTTTTATTTTTTATGTTTTTTAAAAAATTTGCGGGATGAGTTTTTTTGGTAAAAAATTTTGGGGGAAAAGGTTTTTTTACATTTTTTTTCGGTTTTTGGAAAGGGCAAGGTGAAGAAAATATTTCACCTGCATTTTAACTTATAACTTTTTTAATGGGTGGCAAGTTTTAAAAGGCATGTGAACCCAATAGCAATAATGTTGAACAATTAGCAAATTAGATCAAGTTTTCTGTCTGTTTTTGTCATAACATGACTCTTTTGTGAAAGCCTTAAAAAGGGGAGTTTATTCCAATTAAAAAATTTTGACCTAAGGCGGTGTTACACTGCAAAGCGTTACATCGTATCTTGGGCCCTTTTTAGTTTTTTAAAACGCCGAAGATAATGGGTCCTGCGGCTCCAAGACGGCAATAGAAAAACAAGACCCCACAGCTGTTTTTTTCTCTTTTTTGTTTTTGGGCCCGGTGTTTTATAAAACATTTGTTTAAAATACCCCACCGCTTTTAGTTTTCTTGCTGTCTTCCCATACAATACAATTATATGGGCGACGGAAAAAAACGAGAACTGACTGCGGTTTTTGAGCAAAACGTGACAAAAAAAAGCGGTCCTGCATCGGAGAAAAACAGCCGCTTTCTCATTTTGTTTGGAGAACACTGCAGTTTTTTGAAGCGCCATATGAAGGGAAAAAGAAGTGTGAATAAAAGGCAAGGGGTTCCCCGGGGGGTAGTGCCAGATGGTTCCTGAAAGGAAGGTATTGTGTCTATTCTTCACTGTAGAATAAGAAGGTTTTTATTTTTTAAACATTGCATATTGCTATCACTTAATAACAAGAATGTGAGGTAGTTGTAAGCTCACTCCCTACTGGCTGTAATTTGTCTATTCACTTATCAGAAATTCCCAAAAATGTAGAATCATGTGGGTGGTGCTTCTTATAGAAGGCTGGATTCATTGGTTGTTTGTGAGAGCCCAGGGCAGACAAACTGGGGCAAGAGACACTGCCTGGAGTGGGAGATGGCCTGGCTAGCCACAGCCAGGCCCATATGCCTATCATGGACACCTCTTTGGATGTTGCAAAACAACAATCACGCAGAAATCCACCCCAACCCGCATTAATTCCAGCCCTACGAAGGGGAAAATAAAGGGGGAAACTGACTCAAAGACCCCTTTGCTCCTCTGGTTTCGAAGTAAGGCCTCCGGCCAGAACCAGAGCTTCGTGGCTATCAAGTCATGTTTCTGCAAGATCCGCATCCTGCTATAGGACACTGCCGCTCATCATCTGGGAGTACAATAAATTCCATAAAAGTTGCCCACCATGAGCCAAGTGGTCAAGATTTATAAAATAATAAATGATTGGGACATTCCCAAGTAATTCCAAGGCAAAAGGAGTGAACTGTTTGTTGTCTAGCATTGCCGTCACACATGATTTCCACTGCTAGGCAGCTAATAGGGAATTCCACTTACAAGTATTACCAGAGATTCTATTTCATGCATCCTCTGTGAAACTAGTGATCATTGCACAGTAAAGAGTAATGTTCTTAATTTTCATCATATACCTGGTGTCAGGTTTTCCTATTTGCACACAACATCACGGACATTCCACCTTATATGTGCACCACCCCACTTGACAAAACTGTGTGCATGCTCTAGGTCCATGCCCCATGACCCGAGTCCCACTCTAGCTACCATGACCATAGATTTACTGTGTGGAACTACAAACCGCAAGCAGGCCCTGCACTACAACTTCTGCATGTTTCATTCTGTATGCCACAGCTTTCTCTGGTACCACAAACAGGATTAATATTTATATGTTTGCCTCTGCAAGATTGAGCTGCTCTCAGCTTGAAACAGACTGAGAAAAAAAATCATCTGCCTGACTTTAATATTCTCCAGCAGAATAGAGGTTAACCAGCCATCTTGATTGCAGACAGTCTGCATTGTAGCTCATCATTCAACTTGTTTTGAAGACTGTCTCCTGTTGTTTGTGGTATTTGCATCTGCTGTGCTGCCCTCTAATATTATCAGCTTTGTGCAACTACAGTATCTCACAGGGAGTAGTCAATATAAGAAGGCAAGCAATATTTATCAGGTCTGTAGCTGTATAAAACAGACTGTTGTGTTGATATTACTGTGTATATTGCTCTTAAAGGAATATTGTGATTATTACTCTTGTTAAAGGGGTTTTGCCACCATGTAATGTTGACGTGGGAACCTCCAAAATGGGTATTTAATCACTTTTCTAAATACATGTGATTACAAAAAGTGAAGCCTGTGAGAGCTACAGCTTTGCTCAATCCCCCTTAGTTCCCTGAAAGCTTCCACTAGACACGACCAAGGAGCTGACGGGCCCCGCGTTGCGTGAAACACTTTTATCTGAGGACGGGCAAAAATGAATAGCTTTTAAGGCACGGGGAGAAAGTGCAGTCTATGACTGTGTTTGCTGTATTAGAATCCACTTTTGTATTTTTATTATTTCACTTAATTTTTTGAGAGGCTCCTTATTTCCTCATCCTTTACCACCCCCCCCTCCACCCTCCCCCTTCATGACCGGGGTTTTTGTTGACATTTCCTGTCTGATAAGAAGGGGTAAGTAACTTGCATCCTGGCAAATCCCCTTTAAGCATTCCTCTGCAAAGACTGCATTTTCAAATCTGTTCTTAAAGTGACAGTCCCCGTTAAAGTTGTTACTACCCGGGAAAATGATTGGGTTTAACCATGGGGATTTAATCTTGCAAAAGCCACTCTATCACCCAATCTTTACCTGCCCTTTTAATATTCCCTACCCCGGCTGCACCCGGCCGCCCTCCAGGGGTTTCAAAAAAGATATTAGCTGTTTATCAGTTTTGTCCTCTTTCCACACCACAGCAAGTGCAATTGCTACTGGGCTAGCTTGAGGGTGTTGCTGCCAGAAGTCCAATCCTGGCACTTGTGTGACAAAAAGACTGTCGACCAGATCTTTGCTAATCTGAAAGACAAATTTGAGATTCACTTCTCAACTTAAGTTAGAACATGTTTCTTTACCAGGCAGCAACAGCCAGATGAGACCCTAAGGGAGTATGTCTTAGCTCTTCAAAACTTCAGACTGGTTAATATTGACTCCCTTGGGAAAAGACAGCAGCCCATAACTTTTTATTAACCTTTCATGGGGGACCGGTCGATTGCTACAAAGTCAGCTCCGCATGCTTGCAGCACAGTATCATACTATTACAATCTGAGACTTCAAGACTTTTGTATACGTTTTTCTAAAAAACCGTTTCCATCACAAGGGGGCTTTGCCTTATACTCCATTCTACCCCAAACAGTTGGAGGGATTTCTTCTGCACCTTTTGAAGATCTTCGGGTTCCCACGGGGTACCAAACACAAAAGAACAAGCTTCAACTCCCACCCCCAGCTACAGGGTCAAGTTAACCACATGCAAGAATGAGCAAGTATGCCAGAAGCTCCAGAAGTTGGCTGCATGGCCTTTATCACCCCATGAACCATCTCTGAGCATAATCCTTTCACCAGAGCCTCATCCTCATCACTCAACCTCTGGATGGCTACCACCATAAAGTACTGCTCGCTTACCATATCGTCACCACTGTAATAGGTATGGACATGTTAAGGATCAATGTTACCATTTAAACGGACCACCCCTGAGGCTGGGGACTGCCGTTCAGGAAGAAAAGAAGATACCCCAACAGGGACATCTATGTGGGTACCCCACTACATCGAGCTCTGACCAAACCCAAAAATGTTGGGGCTGAAGGTTCCATTTGTGGCCTAGAACCCCGGGACCCCAATTACCACTCTCAAAAGTAGTATTTTTTTTGAAAATAAGGACTTGATAACTTAATAAATCTCTGGGAAAACCCCAATATTAGATCGACTGTCCAGATAAGGGATTTTAAATTGCCACGTTAAGGTGTCATTGTAACTGATGTACAGTAGATGACAATGGTTTTGCTTTTATTTTTTATAGGCCCCCAAAAGTCCAAAGTGTGCTTAGGGGGCCCCAGAATTTGTGAATCACAAAGGTGAAATCAGCCACGTACGCATCAAAGATACCCATCCAGTAACCTTGCAACCTGCCACTTAAACCATGTTATGGTGTTGGGGCCGACCAAGTATTAAAAACCAGGACTATGACAACCATTGTAACTGTCTCCAATGGTAAGGTACCAGTTAGACTAATTACCTTTGGCGATGATTGTGTCAAGCTTCATAAAGTCCACCCGGTGGCACAGTTGTTCCACATTGATCTGGGAAATATACTTCCCAGAGAGGCGAATGCTTATCAACACACCACTGAAGCCACTCAGGAGAAAAAGAAAACCTGAAAACCCCTGGGACTAAACTAAAGTAGGATGCAAAGGGGCCCGGGGACACAGGGCTTTTTTCAACCCGAAATTGCGGGACATTTCGCCCACAATTACAGTTTGAAAAGGGGCCGGGGGCGGGGCGGGGGCGCGCCCCCCGGGCCCCCATAGACTTTCTTTACCCCCGGGGGCGCGTATCCCCCCGGATAATAAACATGTCATTTTCTCCCCGCCTGGCAACCGGGAGAGACGAATCCAATTCTCTATGAAACTGTGGATTACCGAAGGCTAGGGTTCCACCCGTATTGCAGCGAGTAGGGCCGCAATCCCGGCTGCAAACCCATCCCGCAATAAGCCGGTGAACGGCCCCTTAACAGTCCGCAAGCAAGTCACGTCGGGGGAAACGACAGGGAGCCCACCCCGGCAGCAAGCCATCCCGCTTTGCGGCGGCCGGGGAAAAAACCCGGGGGGCACAGATTCCTTTCCCCTGGCGGGGGTTTTAACTATCACGCGGGGGTTGGCCAGCGAACCCACCGAACCCTTACAGTTATTACATGAGGTAACACTTTGCATTGGTCATTTGCAGTCCTGAGGACACAACCATCCCAAATGTAACACTTCTTGACAATTCTGCATAAGGAAGCCATAGGGTTTTTCACCTGGAGAAATTCGTAAATAAATTGATCCCATCCCAAGATCAGAACATTTTTTAAAATGGGGGGGGGGGGGGGGGGGGGGGGGGGGGGGAGGACTTGGGGAACCCAGAAGCAAAATCATATCCAGATCCCTTAAAGGGTTCTATCCTTGGGGGGAAGCCGACAAATTTCCTACTTGTCCAACCCTCCAAATGTTAGAGCTGATTTTCAAAGCAGCTGTACTAAGAAAAATGGCATTTTGAAAAGTACCCTGGCATAGTTTTACCCCAGACTGTTTCACTCAGCAACAAACCAAAAACGAAAGATAGCTTTCACATCACTCAATGATTCCATAACATTATCTGTCCAAAAACAATTACAAAGGAAATTATCTGACAGACCTGAACTGGCAAAATCTACCCTGAGGGCTTTACTAGTAAATATTGCAACACCACCTGAAATCCTTATAAAGGACTATTCCCTGAGCTGCCTTCACTGCAAAGAAAAATAAATCAATGTTGTCTCCTGCTGCTTTCTCCAGCTCAGAAGCTACATTTTCCATATTTTTGTAACCATTACCTTATAGTAAGCTTAATTAGGGTTTATAGCTCAAGTCCAGAAACAATATTATATTTCTCACATAGCTTGTCATCTAATTACCTTTTCTAGTGCTTCATCTGGCAATAGTTTTAAGTAATATATTCCACAATAACAATGTTGGGATTCTGTCCAAATGACATGACACCTTATTATGAAGCAGTCTTGCCAACAGTGACGTTGTAGCTCCTTTCTACTCAACATACATCAGCAACTTTATATAGACAAAACATGTTGGCCCTTCACAGGGATCTCCATAAAACATGTAATCAATCTTTCTATATCCAGTAATCAGCGTGGATTGCTCAGTGTATTATCTATACATTGATTTTGTGTGATTTAGTTTTAGAAACATACTAAAAAGCACTAATGGTTATTCTCTCTCTCTGTCTCTCTCTAGCTCAAAAAATAAAGGGAACACTTAAACAACACAATGTAACTCCAAGTCAGTCACACTGTGAAATCAACCTGTCCAGTTATGAATCAATTTCTCGTGCTGTTGTGCAAATGGAATAGACAACAGGTTAAAATGGTGCAATTAGCAAGAAAACACTTGTAAGGGTGCTTTCACAGAGTGCATTTTTGGTGTGTTTTTCTCTGAATTTTTTTTTTTTAAAAAAAGCACCAAAAAAAGCACTGTGTGAAAGCACCTTAAAGGAGTGGTTCAACCGGTGGTGACCACAGACCTTTTATCTGTTCTCATCCTTTTTGACCTTTGTTTTGGATGCATTTTGTCATTGCTCTCACCCCTAAAGGTAGTATGAGGCGGTGTCTACAAACCACAGAAGTTGCTCAGGTAGTGCCGCTCATCTACAATGGCACATCAATGTGAGCTGTGGCAAGAAGGTTAGCTGTGTCTGTCAGCACAGTGTCCAGAACATAGAGCAGATACCAGGAGATAAGCCAGTACACCTGGAGATGTGGTGGGGGCTGTAGGAGGGCACCAACTCAACAACCTCATTTGTGTAAGGAGGAACAGGCGGAGCAGTGCTAGAACCCTCCAAAATGCCCTTCAGCAGGCCACGAATATCCATCTGTCTGTTCAGACTGTCAGAAACAAATTGCCTTGAGGGTGGTATGAGAGTCTGGTGTCCATAAGTCTGTGTTTTCTTTATAGTCCGACACTGCAGGGTGATTGACAGAGTACACCAGGATTGGCAGATTTGACATTGGTGCCCTGTGCTCTTCACAGATGAGAGCAGGTTCACACTGAGCACATGTGACAGACATGACAAGTCTGGAGACACCATGGAGAATGTTCTGCTGCCTGCAACATCCTCCGGCATGACTTGTTTGCCAGTGGGTCAGTAATGATGTGGGTAGGAATCTTTTTAGAGGCCTGCACAACCCTCCATATGCTAGTCAGAGGTACCCTGACTGCCATTAGGTACCAGGATGAGATCGTCAGACCCACTGTGAGACCATATGCAAGTGCAGTAGGCTCTGGGTTCCTTCTGATGCATCACAATGCTAGGCCTCATGTGGCTGAAGCATGTCAGAACATCCGTCACCTTATCAGAAGCATGCCCAGGTATTGCAGGGAAGTCATACAGGCACGTGGAGGCCACACACACTACTGAGCCTCATTTCCTTGTCTTGAGGCATTTCCACTGAAATTGCATCAGCCTGAAATTTGATTTTCCACTTTCATTTTGAGTATCATTCCAAATCCAGACCTCAATGAGATGTTAAATTTGAATTTAATTAATCATTATTATGTTTTATTGCATTTAATGCATGTTTTTATGTTTCAATGCATTCCACTATATACATACATACATATATATACAGTGGGGAAAATAAATATTTGATACACTGGTGATTTTGCAAGTTTTTCTACCTAAAATAATGGAGAAGTCTGTTATTTTATTGTAGGCATGATTTAACTCTTAGAGACAGAATCTAAAGAAAATCCCAAAAATCACATTGTATGATTTTAAAATAATTAATTTGCATTTTATTGCATGAAATAAATGTTTGATACAATAGAAAAACAGAACTTGGTACAGAAACCTTTGTTTGAAATTACAGAGGTCAGACATTTCCTGTAGTTCTTCACCAAGTCTACATACACTGCAACAGGGACTCTAGCTCTTCAAGGTTTTGGGGCTGTCACTAGGCTACCATGAGTTTCAGCTGACAGTCATCTTGTGTTTATTCCATTTTCTAATAATTGCACCAACAGTTGTTGCCTTCTCATCAAGCCGCTTGTCTTTTGTCCTGTAGCTCATTCCAGCCTTGTGCAGGTCTACAATTTTGTCCCTGGTGTCCTTAGACAGCTCTTTGGTCTTGGCCATGGTGGAGACATTGGAGTGTGATTGATTGAGTGTGTAGAAAGGTATCTTTTATATAGGTAACAAGTTTAAACAGATGCAATTAAAACAGGTAATAGGTGCAGAGTAGAAGTGCTTCTTAAAGAAAAACTAACAGGTCTGTGAAATCCAAAATTCTTGCTGGTTGGTAGATGATCAAATACTTTTTCCATTAAATAAAATGCAAACTAATTATTTACAAATCACACGTGATTTTCTGGATTTGTTTTTAGATTCTGTCTCTCACAGTTGAAGTGTATCTATGATAAAAATTACAGTCCTCTCCATTCTTTTTAGGTGAGAAAACCTGCAAAATCACCAGTGTATGAAATACTTATATATATACACTGTGTACAAAGCAAATGGCCAGAACCTTTTTTATGTTGTCGCTTACTATTGATCCAGTCTGCAAACATTTTTTTTGTATTTTGAACAAGTTTAATTTTCCATTTGTCCCCCACTTGTTACAAGTTATGAAGTCAAAATAAAATAAATCTTTCAGAATATTCAAACATATATTATACCTCTAACATACCCACAAACAACGGATGCAAAAATATCACTTAAAGGGGTTGTCCACTTTGGAGAGTCTCTGCTTGTTATAAGTTGAGGGTAAATCTGTCAGTAAAGTGTACAATTTCCCTGCAGCACCACCACAGGGGAAATTAGGCATTACACTCTGTCCATTCAAATCAATGGCTGTTTTTGTAATGTAGGACAGTGCTGCTCCTACATAACAAGAGACGGAGACACTGTTTGTAATAGTTCTCCACTCTGGCCACAAGACGAGGATCCTGAGCGCAGAACCCCTCTCTATGAATTCAGAATGTTACAATAAGGTATATTAAAATGGGTTTTCTAAATCTCTTTAGGCAGAAAACACAGGCTAACTTAAATTAATAAAACTCTCAATCTAATTTATATTCTGAATGTAAACACCCTTCCATACTTTGGATAATTTCTCTATCTATGTAGCTGAAATTTGAATTTGAAGGTTGTGACAAGAAACACCAAAGTTAAAGCTTACACCTAAATTATTTACGTTGATTGGATAAAAAACACAAATCACATTAAACTTGAAAGAAATGAGTGTCCAATGCATTTCCGTACTTCTATTTTGCTTGATTAGATCTTTAGGGGAAGGTAACAACATGTCTGTGTTTAAGAATGTGATGGGATATCATGAGTTTGGATTGAGACTAGTGTTATTAAGCTTAGTTACAGACAGTAGGAGGTTAGTGAGAGGCAAAACATGTAGAGAGGGATTGAAGGATAAATAAAGACACTAGAGAGTTCGTGAAGGCAATTAGGGGCATACAAATATTTTTAGTTTATTAGATTTATGAAATATTTAAATTGATATTTGTAACTTTTTAAGTCATACAAATGAATTCTCTGTGCAAAGACCATGTCAAATAAGTACTTTGTGCATAAACTGAACCAAATAAATAAATGCTGTGTGTATCTATGAAACCAAATAAATATATACTGTAGGCATAACTGAGTCAAGTATATAAATGAGTTGCATGTGCATCGTTGAATGAAATAAGTAAATAAAGCAAGCATTTGTTTCGTGGTAGCCTAAGCAGATTTTTAACTATATTATAATTTTATCTAATGTGAATCTTTTACTAAGGCTTTCAAAGTGGCAACAGACATAAGATAAGTGGCCTTCTGCATGATTTCTCAATACATGCGAGCGTGTATCAGGCAAACATGAATGTTTATTACCATCATGTCAACAGGATAAGCAGCTGCTGACCCCCTCAGGTACTGCTTATTATCTAACAACATAAAGGATCAAGACAAGATTGCCTGCAGAACCTGCTGAAAAGAGTCTAGCTTCTGTGGCTTACTTTACAGTTATCATCCTTAGCTTTTTTAGATGTACAGCACCCTGAAATATTGGTGTTTTATTTATTCACTGCAAATGTTCGTAGTGATTTACACTAGTGACATGACAGATATCTAGGCGGTAGTCCAGTAGTGTCTACATGCATGCCAGCATATCCTTGAATAAGGACTCAATTCTTTCAGTCATGTGTTGTTTCAGGTCATTCAGATCCTGTGGCTGTGGAATGAAGAATAGGGGTAGATGGATATACTGAGTCCATGATGTAGCCTCACAGAAAGAAGTCACAGGGATGTTGGACCTAGCGATCATTGAGGCCAGTGCAAAAATGGTGCATTTTTTCCAATGCAGCTGATCCAATATTCAAGCATGGAAATGTGAAGGTGCATTATCCTGCGTATATACGATGCTTGGCACATTTTTAGTATAAGGCATTCCTTTAGCATGTCCAAGTAAGAATGACCAGTGACAGTATCCTCAGCAAAAAAGAAGCAACTGTAGACTTTGCCCCTGCTCGTTATACAGAACATTTTGAATTTGGGTGATATATTCATATGCTAAATAAGGGCACATTGTTTTATTTGGCCCAAAATTCTAATGTTGTGGCACTGACCTTCCCACTGAAGTGAATGCCAGCCCCATAGTTAAACACTAGTCAGTCAGCCAAATTTTCTTTTTCCAATTGGACCTGCAAGTCAGTGCAAAAGTCATGGTGTTTCAGTGTGTCATCTGGCAATGGGCAACAGTCTGAGGTCAGAGCAGGCAGAGTTCTCTAAAACTGGTAGATAGGCTTGAAATTGGTTCAGGCAACAGATAGAAGTGGTCCGGTGGTGAGTCAGTAACGGAGTGGAAAAAGGAGTAGACAAAACACCTTTGCTCCTTAGGTAGCTACTGCTTACGTGTGGTGATATAATATAGGCTTCATATAGCAGTATTATAGGTAATATGAGCCTGTGACTGTGACTTTAAGGCTCCACAGTTAATTTTAGCCTAGAACCACATTTTGTCTAAACCCAGCCTTTCTGAATGTAGCTGTGGAAGACATGCGCCACTGTGTCATCATCAAGTTCAGGGCATACATTGGGAGATTTATCCTTGGATATGCCCAGTGCCAGTACTACCATTAAGACATACTGGATAACTGTCTAGAATGCATACATTCAGCCGCCCTTTTGAAAACTCTCTAACCATAATTCCAACAAAGACATTGATTCTAAAGATCTTTACTACCACAAGAAGTCCTCCGCTTTATGATACCTTGGTCATTTGTGAATCTAATCTTTTTGTTGCACTAAGAACATCTCTAAAACTTTCAGTATCAGAACTAAGTGGTGAACATCGTTTTGCTATTGTGCTAATTAATGTGCTAAATAATGATATACAACAGGCTTGTAGACTTGGCAACAATTCTAATTGAATACGATGAGTGTAACGGATGTGGTAGTGGATCCTCTGGACCGCCGCAAGCGATGGTGTAAGCCACACCAGGGAGCGGAATCTAAGTAGGTCCGGTTTTCATCAGAGCCCGACGCAAAGCCCGCCGCTGTGGCGGATTGCTACCAGGTCGCTACCCCTGACGTGACTTGCTTGTGGTGGCTGCCGAGGTGTGGCGAGGTACAGAATCATAAGGCAGGCTCGTAGATGGGGACAGGCAGAAGGTCAGGACAGGTGGCAATGGTTCGTAGTCAGGGATAGGCAGAAGGTCAGGACAGGCGGAAATGGCTCGTGGTCAAGGGACGGAGGCAGAAGGTACGGTACACAGGATAACGCAAGACACAATATGGAACGCTTACTCTCAAGGCACAGGGCACTATCAATTTGGCAAGGTGCTAAGGAAGGGGCAGAGCTTAAATAGGGTTAGCGCCTGGTGAGACCAATCACTGGCGTGCTGTCCCTTTAAATTTGCCAGTAGTGCCGCGTGCGCACCCGGCCAGCAGCAGGAGCGCGCGCCGGGACGGAAACAGGAGCGTGGCGAGGTAAGTGGGACTCAGAGCTGCCGGAGCGCCCGCAGCCCGCGTACTGGGCTGCGGCGCCGGCTGCAGCTTGTGCGGTGCGGGTGTGCCTGCGACCCGACACGGGGGTTGCAGGGACACCTATAACACTGAGCTTTGACACTAGATTTGAAGGAACTAGCTGAATATTTTGGAAGGGAAGGCAAAAAAATAAATTAAAAAATCACATTTTGATTTTATAATCTATGTGTGACTTTTTTTTCTATAATTTCCATATACAAAATGTAATTAATTTCTGATTGGGCTTATCAATAACCATGACCTTAGGTGCAAAGTCACCTGGTGCCAGCACTGCATATGCCAAGTGTAGCCCTAAAAGTTGCTTGTGGTGGCTGCCGAGGTGTGGCGAGGTACAGAATCATAAGGCAGGCTCGTAGATGGGGACAGGCAGAAGGTCAGGACAGGCGGCAATGGTTCGTAGTCAGGGATAGGCAGAAGGTCAGGACAGGCGGAAATGGCTCGTGGTCAAGGGACGGAGGCAGAAGGTACGGTACACAGGATAACGCAAGACACAATATGGAACGCTTACTCTCAAGGCACAGGGCACTATCAATTTGGCAAGGTGCAAAGGGAAAGGGGGCAGAGCTTAAATAGGTTAGCGCCTGGTGAGAACCAATCACCGGCGTGCTGCCCCTTTTAAAATTTTGCCTGTAGTGCCGCGTGCGCCCGGCAGGTAGTAGGAGCGCGCGCTGGGACGGAAACAGGAGCGTGGCGAGGTAAGTGGGACTCAGAGCTGCCGGAGCGCCTGCAGCCCGAGTACCGGGCTGCGGCGCCGGCTGCAGCTTGTGCGGTGCGGGTGTGCCTGCGACCCGACAGGGGGGTTGCAGGGACACCTATAACACTCGAGCTTTGACACTAGATTTGAAGGAACTAGCTGAATATTTTGGAAGGGAAGGCAAAAAAATAAATTAAAAAATCACATTTTAATTTTATAATCTATGTATGACTTTTTTTTTCTATAATTTCCATATACAAAATGTAATTAATTTCTGATTGGGCTTATCAATAACCTTGACCTTAGGTGCAAAGTCACCTGGTGCCAGCACTGCATATGCCAAGTGTAGCCCTAAAAGTTTATGTGGACAAAGCCTAACATCCAATAAAAAGTACTATTAAGTAATATGAAATATGTGGCCAGTAATGTGAAATAAAGTAATGTTCTAGCATCTCATAGCATAATCTGTGCCTTGTAGCATAAAACATCCCCTTTAACCATGTACAAAACAAATTCCTCCAATTATGCTGCTAACAAGGCTCATGCTTTATACTAGTTCATACCATCTTTGTGGCTGATAAAGGGAAATTAAGTGTAATTCATTTCAGTGGTCTCAAATGTCGCAGTTCAATGATGTATGCCTTAGGGTGCTTTCACACAGTGCGTTTTGGTACTTTTTTGCAGAAATGCTGCATTAATTGCTGTGCAATTCTTCCCCCAAAAATGCAGCAAAAACACACCAAAAACACATTAAAAGGACCCTTAGTCAAGCATTTAATCATCAAAGAAAGATGAGCGTAATTTGTTTTCCAATAATCTGTTGCACTTGGTGACACCTACCTACCAGCACGTACTTACCTATGAGTTTTAAAGGTTGAATCAACAATTTTGAAATTTTTGCTAGAAGTCTGTGGTGATGTCTGCATCCTAATAAGGGCTTAAAAAGAGCACCTCTCAGACTGTGATAAAAGCAGTCACCTTTGATGTCACTCAGAGATGTATCTAATATTCCTGCAGATTCTGTTAACCCTGCCAAGCCTCGTATACTTCTACATTTCCACTACCAGCTAGGCTACACCTCATCCCATGATTTTGGGCAGATTGACAGAATTTCGAGTTTCCATTACTGCATGAATAGACCTGCAAAAAGACATCTACAAGCAGTGTACAGCTTTTCTTTAAATGAAATATCAAACAAGAAAGTGGTATTAAAACTAATTGGTATCAGTAATCCAGTCAAAGATCAGTGCTGGGTTTTTGTTCACCCCAAAGAAACAGATGCAATCTCAGTTTCCTATTGAGGTTTTTGTGGAACTAGAAATGGAAAATAAGTCTTAGGTAGGTGTCACACATAGCAGTTATGGAAAAAAACAACACTTTTTGGTGACAACTTTTCTGTTTTTTTTCCTGCATTTCCTGTTGTGGCCAGATGTTTGCTTGAAGTCTGTAGCAAAATATAAAATGCACTGCATACATTGCTTTATTGTTTGTGAAGTGTTCACCACTTAGAGTGTGCGATTTTTGGGTCAGTGTCATTTTTTTTTTTTTTACAAATACAGCATGCTCTAAGTGTGCCACTTTTTCAGGCATTAAGGGGGACATGTTTGAAAATTGTCTTGATCTAAGACTTTCTTTGTTGCCCAGAGCAACTAATCAGAGCTCCCCTTTAATTTTTTCAGAGCACTATATGAAATAGATGTTTGCTGAAAGTTAGTAGTGAAATATAAAACCGACTGCAATGCTTTTTTTGTTTGTGGGGTTTTCCCTTCAGTTTTGGTGAACTCTTTGATCCACAGCACACAACATTTTATCTTTTAAATGTTCTACATATGATGTTTTTTTCTGATATATTGCAAAAAGCTTAACAGAACAATTCACTTAATAGTATTGGACTTAAAGGGAATGTGTCATCAAAAAATGACTTATTGTTTAACTCACATTTTTATGTTAAACACATTTTTTAGGAATTTTTGGTTATTTTTTTAAATTTTCCATATCACTTTCAGTATTTTTTTTTTAAGTCCTGCAGTTTTCACTTTGACCACTAAGCCTAATAATCGTCTGACACTTCCTGTTCTGTTTAGAGAGCTTTTCAGCAGTTTGCTCATTATCAATAAAAGTAAGGTTAAACTGAAAGGAGACACCATTGTGTACAGATAACACAGAATCCACCAGTCACCAGAGGAGATGTCACAGCTCCCCCTCTTCCCTCCCTTCACACTGAAAAGTCTCCTATACAAGTCTATGGGATAGAATCTGTCTTAAGAATCCTATGTGCATGAAGCTGCTGTAAAGCATCTCTCTGACTGCTGTAAGCAGTGCAAGCAAGAATGTCTTCCCCATAATTATATATAGATGGCCGAATAGAGAAATCTACAATCAGGAAATAAAAACGACTAAGAGGAAAAGAATATGGATCAGGGTCTTGATTTAATAAGTAAAAAAAAAAATGCCGACAGATTCCCTTTAATAACCGGCAGAAAAAAAAGAAAGCCACCCAATTTTTTCGTAGAGAATGTATAAAAATCATAAAATTTTTGCCCAAACTAAAGCCACAAACAGTGTGTTGAGGAAGCATTAGAATGGTTTTACAGAGTGCTTTTAGAAAAAAAACCTTCAGTTTTTTTGTAGATTTTGTAGACAATTGGATCCAGCAAATAGAAAATGTTTAAGCCAATCTTTTATATGTCCCATTCCTTTTCAATCCATTTTTGACTCAAAAAACTGCAGGGATGTTTTACATAAAAAGTTGTGTGTTAGAGTGCTTGTCCCACTATTAAAAGGGTTGGTCTGACTTTTTTTCACTTTAAGTATTGAGCAGAGGTTGGGAGAAAATAAAAAAATCCAAATTCAACTAACTTCAACTAAATTCAACTTTATGCGTCTCCTGGTCCTTTTCACTGGTCTTCTGTTGTCTTCTGGCTTGGGCCAAACAGAACATCACCACTGCAACCTCTGATTAAGGATGAAGGAGCCCTAATATTAATTTCCTAACTTTATCCTGTTCAGTTGCCAAATGCAAAGAAAATTTCTAGCACTGCTACTGCACAAACTCAGGCAATATTTCTGCTCCATTATTAGCTACATGGCATTTTTCCACAGTTTGTCTCCAGTAGTATTGAAAGAAAATATTTCTACAAAATGGTACTATAGTAAAGACCTATCTTGTCAGGGAAACAAATGTGTATTACATTTTCTGTGGACTTCCCACAGTTCTACATCAGGGGCGACATGTGTGAAGGAAGGCGCGTCAAAGTGAATAGTCGAGTCTCATTTTCAGTGTATGCTGCGCCTGATGTATAAAAGTGGTTTTTGTGCGTTCATAAATTATGTAAAGTTCGACATGCCTCGTCTATGTGTTAGGCGCATTACGGAACTTAAGTAATGTATTAAGGTTATAGACAGGCTGGATATAAGAGAAAAATCATTAGAAAAGCACGTCAGTGAATAAAAACTATGGTACTGATCCTGCTTGGAGGACCACAGATCCCAGCAATACCTGTGCTGTGCTGGCTCTTGCTGTATGTAGAATAAAGGATGAGAGCAGCAAAAATAAATTTCAAATTTAATGTAGTAAAAATTTTAAATATAAAAATCTGAACAACATAATCAGTGGGTTATTTAATGTAAAATTAGTTAAAGGTTCTATGAATTTTAAATACATTTTATATGAGATATTTCTATATTTTGGGGACATTATGTTTTTTTTATTAATTTTATACGATTACATTTTTCATTAAATTTGAATAACTACATTTTAAACAGTGTGATAATTATCATAAATTACTTTTTATTATTGTACTGGTGTAAGTTGAGAAATATTGGACATTTTTGCCCTTTACAGCAAATCTAGCTCCACTTTGACTCCTCAGGCTCTGGCAGAACACATTGAAATAGGTCTGCCTGTCGGAGCAGTAATGCACCTAGTTTTGCCGAACCACATTCATATATGTGTCTAATCTTACGAATGTGGTGCGACACACCTTCATAACAGCCCCACAACGCCCCCACATGAACACATTCATTAGGTGCATTAGACATCATAGCCGGCTCAGGTGCATTGTACACCAGAAAAAGGGTGAAAAACTCTTTCATACATGTCGCCCCAGATGTGTGATAATAATAATAATCTTTATTTCTATAGCGCCAACATATTCCGCAGCACTTTACAAATTCAAGGGTAAACATACAGCCATTACACATTAAAAGTACTTACAAATGAGACACAAGGTGTGAGGGCCCTGCTCGTGAGAGCTTACAATCTATTAGGGTGTATGGGTGAAACATACGGTAAGAAGTGCCAAGTTTACAATGGTCCGGTCATGTTTCATAAATAGGGGGTGGTTTACATGAAAAATGGATGAACCTGCCACCCAGAGTGTACATCTATATACAGATAAGTGCCTGTGAGTGCCCAAGTGCAGGGAGTGACAGATGTGTGTGATAGCAATTAAGGATCTTGGTGGGCCAGACCGAGAAGATGTATTTTCAGGGCCCTCTTAAAACTGTGAGGGTTGTGAATGTGCCTGATCGCCCGCGGTAGCATATTCCAGAGAATTGGTGCCGCACGTGTGAAATCTTGTAGGCGGGTATGGGAGGTTCGGATGATTGAGGAATGTAGTCTGATATCATCAGCAGAGCGGAGAGCACAGGTAGGGCGGTAGACAGAGACTAGGGAGGAGATGTAGGGAGGAGCAGCGCTGTGGAGAGCTTTATGGGTGAGAGTGCTGAGTTTATACTGTATCCTGTACTGGATGGGCAACCAGTGCAGTGACTGACACAGGGTAGAGGCATCAGTATAGCGGCTGGAGAGAAAGACAAGCCTGGCTGCTGCATTCTGGACAGATTGGAGAGGGGAGAGTTTGCAGAGAGGGAGACCGATAAGCAAGGAGTTGCAGTAGTCAAGACGAGAAAGAATAAGAGCAGTAATGAGAGTTTGAGTTGTTTCCACAGTGAGAAATGGACGGATTTTGGAGATATTCTCGAGGTGCAGGTGACAGGAGCGGGCAAGGGATTGGATATATGAGGAGAAGGTCAGATCAGATGACAGGAAGCTCAGTAGTTTTGTTTGTTGGGACACACAAGAAACAGCTGTGTTGAGACCAGGACACCACAAGATGGGTTTGGGTATTTAAGGCTATTGACATAAGTTAGGAAACAGGTGATGTGCACTAAGACTGCGGTTGAGAGGGAGGAAGGCAAAGCATGACAAATGATTCTTGGGCCTGAAGTTTTACAGATCAAAGGCAGACAGCTTCTAAACAGGAAATGTGGCTGTTCATCTGCAGAGAAGGAAGGCTACATGTAAAACAAGAAGGGCACAAATTAGCACAAAAAACATTATAGGGAAATGAATGAACACTCAGATGAGCCATTTTAGATTTACTTTTTTTGGTCCATCAGAATATCCCACTAAAGTATTGTAGTGTTGTTTTTTTGTTACAGTCATCTGAAGTGTTTTATATGCATGACTATCACTAAAATTCTTAATGTTACTTTGTAATCTGTAAGATCTTCAAACCATTTTACTATAGTTTTCTCTATTATCAGTTTTTTTCCTCTCATTTATACTGTTCTTATGGTCTAAACGTATTGTTACAGTGAGTCCTGTCAACCATATTATCTTTGTGGTTAAAAAAAGGTTTTCCCATATTGTGTTGGTCACTTAATTTACAACACTAATAAAACTGTGATTAAAAAGTGCTTTAATTATTTTTAAGTCACAATGCCTACCAAGAGAACACAGAATATTCTCAGACTATACATGAATATTGTATAAGGGATTATAATAGATGCCAGAATGATGTAAATTTTATACAACAGGCTTTTTAACTAATCTCATTTGTCACTTTGATTAAGAAGCGAATGAACCAAGAAGAGCAAATGCTGCTCTGAATGTCCTTTCTTGAGCCTGCACAGCATGATAGGGGGAGGAGGTGCATGTGTTTGATATTGATGGATGAGAAGAAATATTCTTGAAATAAAATTTGATGTGAATGTTTCTTTGCCAGTTCAGCAATCATTTGAGACCTTGAGGTTCCAGATGAAAGATTCCCATATGCCAGAACAAATTGGTAACCAGTAAGGCATAGCGCAGCTTCAGGACTGTTTTCTACTTTTTTGTGATCTTCAAATATCTGACCAAACTGAAATGGGCTTCTGTTTGAATTGCTACCAAACTTTTTTTTTTCACATTCGTGCTATCTGACTTGGTATTTAAATAAAAAAATCTTTGCTGTTGTTGTCCCCAGATCTTTCTATGACAAGACTTTCTTGTCTATTTATATATCTGTCCATATCTATCTATCTATCTATCTATCTATCTCTGTCTATCTATCTATATTATTTGAATTATCATATTGATAACTGAAAGGATTCATGAACGTTTTCTGGCAGGTTGTCCTATAGGCTGCCTTTACACTTGGGTCCAGGAAAGTAGTTGAGCTTTTATCAAAACTTCATTTGATGTGTTTTTAACAATGGTGACCAATACAGAATGGCTGGCTCTATCCAAAATGATAAAAGCCCCCCAATCTCTATCTGACACTAACAACCACTTGAAGTTGCCACCACTAAGGTTTATTTCGAGAGCTAGCACTCTTGTAGGACACCTTCAGTTATTGTCTCACTTATCTCCACATTATCACAATTATCATTAATTGATTCCCCCCATAAAGGATTTTTCTGAACATGTAGCAACATACAGAATAAGTTTAGCACATGGATTAAAGAGGTTGTTCAGATTTTATTTCTTTTTTTTGTAAAAAACATTAAGATGATGCTGCTATAATAAAATAAAATAAGACCTCTGTCTTTACTTCCTTCCCATTAATGCTGCTGTCCACCATCCTTAGAGACCTTCTGTTTACTTTCTGCTCCCAGCGGTCGGATCATTACCAGTACCACTGCAGTGGTCACATGATATTGACATCACCATTCAGAAGAGAACACTGCGAATGGTGATGTCAGGCAGTGGCATGTGACTGCTAAATCCAATCAGTGGCTGCAGCTGTGACGCACCGACCGCTGAGTGCAGAAAGTAATCAAAAGACCAAAGGACGGGTTTGCGCGTTGGAAAAGGGGGGAGCATGTTTTTTTTTTATTTTTTTTTTATAAAACAGCATTGGTTAAATTTTTTTTGAAAAAAAAAAACCTTTAACCCCCCCTTTTCCCTTTTTTAAAGCACTAGGCTGCCCCTTTTAAATGTTTGAGGGAAAAAAGTCACAAGACTTAAAAGGGTGATCCAAATGTAATAAAAAAAACCTTACCTTTTAAACCACCTTGATCCAATGCCGCAGCTGGGCCCATTGATCCCGACCAATGTTTGTCACCATTCTTTTTTAAATGAAACCCCTGTAGCTATGATTGGCTGCAAGTACATGAGAAGACTGAATGATGATTTTCAAGGGCCAGGTTTTTAAAGGAAACAGGGCGGCTAAAAAACAAGTGGTTTTAAAAAACGAAAATTTTTTTTTTTATTTTTAATTTTTCTTTAAAATTGGACTGCCCAAGCATTTTTTAAACTTTTAAAAAGTATACAAAAATTCCATACTGTCGAAGGGGACAAAAAGTAAACATAAAAAAAAAAAACAAAAAAACATTTTTGTAAAAAACAGTTTGGTTTAAAAGGTTTAAAAAATGGGTGTCCTATATTAAATGACTGTAAATGTTTGCAAAACTAAATAATTAAAATATAGCAAAAGAGTTCTAAATATGGGGAAAACGGGCCAAATCGCTTGATTTCAGATCTGCCCCTAAAGGTGTCCCAAACCCACATCACTATAAAAGGGTTTTTCAAAGGTAAAAAAAGACATTCTGAATATTGGGTATAAGGGGACAAAATTTGGGGGACATGCCCACATGTAGCAAAAAATGTTTTTTTAGTCTACTAATAGTAAGAATGTCGTCAGCAACAAGCCCTTTCTGGGCCCTTTTGTTGTGAAAATTTTCCCACAAGATGACTTTTTAATTCCATGGAGCTTTATTTACAGTTTGAAAATGAGCAAGTCAATGAAATGCCAACAGGCAAATAATTGTTTGTAGTGATCCACAATTTTTTTTTTAAAAAAAAAAAAACCTTCAGTATTTTTTAAAAAAGGGTTGTCAATATGGGAGAAAACTATAAATTTTTTCATAATTTCTTTTCTATACATCCCTTTTAAAACAATTTGGTCATTATTTAAAAAAATTAAGAAGCTTTTCATTCAAAAAGTTCCATTAAAAAAATGTGTAATTTTTTCCATCATGTTCAGGGGATTTAATTTCGGCCCCGGCAAGGGCTTTTCAAGCAATGTGAAACATGAAGTCAGAGGTAAACTATGTTTAAACTATGCATTTTTTGTACAATTTATACATAATTAGGTTAAAAATGCTCAGTTTCATATCTTAAAACTCCGGGGCCCACATCTTTTCCCTTTGTGTTTGAAAGTTTGTGAACCTTCAGAATATTTCCCTTGTTTCCCAAAATTTTTATGCAAAAAGTGTTTAGGAGTGAAAAGGGGAAGAATTTTTTTTTTTTGTTAGTTTAAAAAACCTTTTATGGTGATGTGTGGGCAAAGGGGTCTTTATATCACTGAAAAATTTTTAACACCCGTGTTTTAAATTTTTTTTGGGAGGGTGTCCCCAATTTTAAAAGGAAAAGGGCTCTATTTAAAAAGGCTGTCCCACAAAAATTAAGCGCCCTTATTTTCAGCCCAAAAAGGGGAAAAAAAAAAGGGGGTTTTGTTGGCTGCTGAAGAAGCAACAAATTGTGGAGTTTTAGGTCAAAAGGGATGATTTCAATCAACATTGGGCCCAAGGGCATTCCCTCGTGATACGCACAATCGAGTAGTATGTAGCTAATTTTTCCCGCACACACGTGTGCGTGCTGATAAAGGAAAATTGAGGAATCTTTCCAAAAGGGGAATTACGTCATGTTAAAAGAGCAGCTGGCCCAAAAAAGCCTTGGGCTTTGCAGTGACAAGTTTTTTTGAAACTGCTGGGGCCCCCCAACCCTTTCCCCCCAACAACAAGGAAAGAGGGTCCTTCAGGGTTTTCACTGTGCTAAGCCATTTTCCCGGGCGACCTCCCTACCACCGCCCACAGGCAGAAATGGCTCCAGGGGGGCCAAACCCTTTCATGAAAAACTGATTAAAAAATTTTTTTTTACCCATGGAAATGGGCCCTGCAATGCCAAAGGTCCAGAAAGGATGGATGAAGAATGGCTTGTTGATGGACACCCCTGAAAACACGGCTACGGCCCCAGACAAGGAGGAGGTGGGGGTAATGTTTTTGGGTGGAATCATGGGGAGAGGATTTTTTGGCCCCTTTAGGATCCCTGGGAAGGGGTAAAGATGAAAAATCCCCTAATTTTATGTGGAGTTTCTAAACAAACACTTCCTCCCTTGGGTTTAAGGGAAAAAGAAAACCCCCATTCCGCAGCAAGATCATTTTTAGGGGATAAAATGCACCGTTTTCATGCTGCAAAATTTAAAACTTTTTGAAACTCTGGCTGCTATGGGCAAAAAAAAGGGGAAAAAATTATGGTGGGGGCCCCTTGCTCCCCCGACCTCAAAAACCCCCTTGAAAAACCTCCCGGGCATCATCAAAAGGTGTCTATGATGGCAAAGGAAAGGGGGGTAAAACTAAGCAAAAAGCGCTGGGAGTGTATTCTGTCCTTATCAAAACAATTAAAGCGAAAACATCCAAAACCCCGACAAAAATTTAAAGGACGAGAGGGGTTTTGAAGCTTTATTTTTTGAAACCCCAAAGGGGGCCCCATGTGAAATGTAAATCACCCCCGAATAAAGTTTTTTACCCTTTAAAAATGTTTGATTTTTAGTTTGTAATAACCTGCTAATGCTTATTTTCACAAATGACCATTTTTTTGTTCTTATTAAAAATGAAAAGGTTGAAAACTTTCTGAAAATAAGAGAAAATATTATTTGCATAATAATTTGGAACACAGTGTATTTCTCCATAAATAAGCTCCTAAACTGCATCAGATTTTTACACAAGTCCTAAAAGCAGATAAAAAGAACCCAATCAATCAAATGAGTCAAAAATATTGGACCTGGTTATTTATTTATTGAGCAAAATGATCCAATATCACATATCAAGATAATTTGAAGTTGAATGTAGACTCAAGTGTCTTCAATCATTAAGATGACATTCAGGTAAGAGTGGGCAACCTGTTTTATTTAAGCAAGGGGCAACATCTATGAATTTGCATGCATTTTTGTTACTTGGCGCAGCCACAGCAGCAGCATGAGGTCAGACAGTGGCACAATGACAGTGTGTAGGTCACGGCAGCAGCCACAGAAGCAGCATGAGGTCAGACAGTGGCACAATGACACAGTGTGTAGGTCACAGCAGCAGCAGCATGAGGTCAGACAGTGGCACAATGACATTCTGGAGGTGGCAAAAACAGGAGTAGGCCACAGAGTGGGACAATGACACAGTGTGTAGGTCACGGCAGCAGCCACAGCAGCAGCATGAGGTCAGATAGTGGCACAATGACACAGTGGTAGGTCACGGCAGCAGCCACAGGAGCAGCATGAGGTCAGACAGTGGCACAATGACATTTTGTAGGTGGCAAAAACAGGAGTAGGCCACAGAGGTGGACAATGACACAGTGTGAGGTCACGGCAGCAGCAGCATGAGGTCAGACAGTGGCACAATGAGAGTTTTGGTAGGTCACGGCATCAGCCAACAGCAGCAGCAATGAGGTCGGGGACCAGTGGCACAATGACAGTGTGTAGGTCCACGGCAGCGGGTCACTAGCAGCAGCATGAGGTCAGACAGGGGCACAATGACAGAGTGGGGAGGTGGGTGGCAATACCAGTCCCTGGTAAAGATGGTTGGGGGGCAGATGGAGAAACTGTCAGCAGATGTGTGGCATCAGGCGGGTGGCGGCATCAGAATAGTGGCTGAGGCAGGTAGTTTGAACCCAGACTCATTTCTCACATTTTTGGGGGGAGGCGTCTTTGGCTGATGTAGTCTGACGCCTAAGGCATTGGTGTGTGGAAATCCTGGCCGACCTCGCCTGATTAATCTTGACAAAGGTCAGTCGTTCCACATTTCCCGTGGAAACAAGCGGATTCTCCTTGGGGTAACGATGGACCCCGTCGCACTGAACACCCGCTCTGATGCCACACAAATGGCCGGGCAGTACAGTTCTCCACGTGCAAACTCGGCAAGTTGCGGCCACACACCCAGTTTGGCTCCCCAGTAGTCCAGCGGATCTTCTAAATGGGGTGGCAGAGTGCTTTCCAAGTAGGCCACCACCTTTTGGTTCAGGGTCTGCTCCAGGCCCTGTTGCTGCTGCTGGCGACTGCCCTCCTCATAGGCGGGTGAAGGAAGCTGCTCATCAGTGACTCCAGACTTAGGTTGCTGCTGATGGAGCTGGTACTGCTCCGATCCCCCCACCTTCCCCCCGTCAGCCGCGGCAGTAGTACGTGAGCGCTGAAGAACCCCCCGGTCAGACCTCTCAGAGGAGGGACGATGCCGCACATAGGCAGCGGCCAACTGACTACGGAGGATTTCCCTATAGTATTTGGTTTGTCCTCCCTCTAAATAGCTGGGAAAAAGCTCTCATTTTGGAGTGGTAGCGAGGGTCCAATAGGGTGGAGAGCCAGAAGTCATCCCTCTGCCGGATGCTGACTATTCGGCGTCACTAGCCAGGCAAATCAGCATGCTGCGGGCCTTTCTGCACAAAGTGACTCCGAGGGGCTCCCTGCCTCCATTCCACTGATACTGCCACGGTGCTTGCGGGTCATCTGCCTCGTCTTCCTCATCTCCATCTACCCCCTCCCGCTGTCCTGCTCCTCCTCCTTGTTACCTGTGTATAAAATCCACTCATTTAACCAGACAATGCATCTGCTCCAATGTCCTCATCCTCCTCCATTTCAGTCCCCCCCGGGGCCCTCATGTGGCCGCGAGATGTAGTCGCCACGTCTCCAGTCCCCTGCCCAGACAGATTTTTCAGCATCTGTTCCAGGACATGAAGCAGGGGAATTACGTTATTCATCCCGTAGTCCTGGCGACTGACAAATAACGTGGCCTCCTCGAATGGCCTCAACAAACGGCAGGTGTCACGCATGAGCTGCCACTGGCTGACTCCCAAAGTTACACAGGGGAGTACTCCTGTCCGCCTGGATTATCAAAAAATCGTTAATGGCCTTTCTCTGTTCATACAGTCGGTCCAACATGTGCAGGCTGGAATTCCAACGGGTGGAAACATCGCATATCAGAATGTGTTGAGGGAGGCCTTTCTGCCGCTGCAACTCAAGGTGGGTGTTCCTGGCTTGTAGGAATGGATGAAGTGCATGCACAGTTTCCTGGCCATTTTCAGAATCTTGTGAAGATCTGGGGAAGCTTCAGGAACCTTTTCAGAACCAGAATGAACACTTGCGCCATGCAGGGCGCATGGACCATCCCTCATCGGTGCAGGCGGGAACACCATGTTCCTCCCATTGTCCGTCACCATGGTTCGTTTTGCAGTTGGCGGGGAGAAAGCCACACATCGTTTTCTTGCTGCATGACGCGGAGCAGTTCCTCCCTGTGTGACTTCGTTCGCCGAGGCAAGCCAGGTGTAGAACTGGTGATACCTCTGTGCCCACACATGTGGTATGATGGAGCAGTACTTGTGGAGGTGAGATGGTGGGGGTTTGGAGGAGGAGAGACGAACATTGCGCAGGAGCCGCATTTTTGACAACGTGGAGGAGAAAGGCGGCGTTTTCCTGTCCAAGTTGTTGGTTTTGCCTGGCTGGAAGCACATTCACCCAGTGGGCCGTAAAGGACATGTACTGGCCTGACCATAGTTTACAGCTCCAGACGTCCGCGCTGCCGTGCACCTTGGAACAAACCGAAAAGCTCAAGGACTGGCCCACCTTCTGTTCTACAATTTATGAAGTGCTGGTTTACTGCCTTTTTGGAAAAAAAAATTAGGGTTTGGAACTCTCCATCTCGGCTCGGCAAAACCATTAGTTCTCTGAACGGTGCAGAGTCCACCATTTGGAAAGGGAGGGACTGCAGCACCAACAACTTGGACAGGAGTACGGTCAGTTTCTGCACCTTAGGATGGTTGGACGCATATGTTGTCTCTTTCCCAATCGCCTCGCTGAACGACTGCTGGCATCATGAGTAGCGAGGAGCAGGAGCATCTGGACCGGGAGATGATGTCAAAGAGAAACAGCTCCCTTCTGCAGGGGTGGTGGAGCCTTGACTAGCTGCAATGGCATGCGTGCCACTGGGCGCTGGCTGCTGCGGGTTGCTGCGGCGGCAGGATGGACCACCACATCTGAGCCACGTTTCTCCCAGGCCACCGGATGGTGATGATGTATGTGTTGAAGCAGGGCCGTGGTGCCAATGTTAGCTCCCTGGCCACTCTTCACTCTTCTACATATACCCATGTTCGGCTCCTCCGGTGTCTTAGCAAAGAACTGCCACACCGCCGAGTATCAGATTTTACCGCCAACGCTCCGCACTGAGTGACTACTGCCGCCGGCTCCCTCGCGGAGCCCCGTGCCGCTACTTTCTTGGACCTGCGAAGTGGGTTTTTTACCCCGTGGCCGCTTGGCTCCTGACCTCACACTGCTGCTATCCTGCTGACTCACGGCCACACGACCCACTTGCTGGCTGCGCCGCTGCCTGAGGGCGCAAGCTGACGCCCTCTTCTCCTGACGATTGATGAACCCCTTTTGCCTCACCCGGCTCCCAATGCGGTCGGCTACATCATCACTATTTTGTGTTTCATCGTCACTGCTGTCCCTCATCCCCGGGTTTCTTGGTATGCAGAGGCTGACCCCTCACAACATGACCTCCCATGCCACTCTCAACATCTATACTTTGCCGCCTACTGCAAGAACAGGGGATATTGGCCCCATTTCTTCACTGCCAAGTAGCTGCTGACTGCCCTCCTCAAATTGTTCCCTCCTCGCTATATAGTGGCGCTGAGCCCAGACCACATAGTAGATCTCTGGCACGGGAACCGGATGGGACAGGGCGGGGTTGAGGACAGGTGAGGGCCGCTGACCCCCTCCCGTGCCATGCCAACCAAGGGTTGTATCTGACGTTCCCACCGACTCTTGGCTGGGGTTGTCAGATGTCATCTGGGAGGAAGTGGATGACCTAGTCAACCAATCAAAACCCTTGGGTTGCTGAACAACACACGGCCGCGCTAGATGACAGCGGCAGTTCTGGCCTCACCGAGTGACCCCTGCTGCGACGTCCCCTTGCTGTGCTGCGGAAACCTGGGCCTGTTCCAGGAATGTTGTGCCACTGCCACTCGCAGGGGCAGAGCCTGGGCCCCCTCTCTGTCTGGGCATACTGTTTGTTCTCAAATGTACAGACACTGTTTGATGAAGATATCTGTATATTTATAAATATACACCCTGTATTTGACTCCAAATGAACCCAGTAAACAAGCTTGGGTAACCTTGGATATAAACTGCGCTCCAAAAAATGGGGCCAGGAAAAATTGACTGTATGTGCCGTTTATAAACCCCGTGTATTTTACTGATGTAAAGGCTTAATTAACCTTCGGATATGAATTATGCTACAGAATTTCTTCTGTGGCGGTGGAAAAAAAAGTTTCTTTTACTGAGTTTCAACTGCAAAAAAATACTTAGTTAACCCTTGGATGTAAATTGCGCCAAAGAATTGAGCCACCACAACTATAGCTTTGTAGCATGTTACAATGCCGTGTTTTTTACGCTACACAAAAGAGATAAAATTGTAATTAACCTTTGCTTGTTTAATTAGGCTACAGGAAAAATGTATATATTTTGACGGTGAAAATGGCGGTTTCTTTTGGAGTCACCCCAGCTGAAAAACAACGCTTAATTAACCCTGGATGTAAAATTGCGCCAAAGAATTGAGCCACCACAAAACTACTAGCTTTGTAGCGTGTTACAATGTGGTGTTTTTTTTCGCCACACAACAAGAGATAAAATTGTAATTAACCTTTTTGCTGTGAATTAGGCTACAGGAAAAATGTATATATTTTGGCGGGAAAATGACGGTTTCTTGGAGTCACCACAGGGTGAAAAACAACGCTTAATTAACCCCTGGATGTATATTGCGCCAAAGAATTGAGCCACCACAAAAATTTCTAGTTTTTTAGGTGTTACAATTTGGTGTTTTTTTACGCCACACAACAAGAGATAAAAATTGTAATTAACCTTTGCTTGTGAATTAGGGTACAGGAAAATGTATATATTTTGGCGGTGAAAATCACGGTTTCTTAGTGTCACCACAGCTGAAAACAATGCTTAATTAACCCCTGGATGTAAATTGCGCCAAAAATTTTAGCCACCAAAACTACTAGCTTTGTAGCGGGGTTACAATGCCGTGTTTTTTATCCACACAAGAAGAGATAAAATTGTAATTAACCTTTGCTTGTGAATTAGGCTACAGAAAAAATGTATATATTTTGGCGGTGAAAAATGACGGTTTCTTGGAGTCACCACAAACTGAAAACAAAGCTTAATTAACCCCTGGTGAATTGCACCAAAGAAATGAGCTACCACAAACTACTAGCTTTTTAGCGTGTTACAATGCGGTGTTTTTTACGCCACACAACAAGAGATAAAATTGTAATTAACCTTTGCTTGTGAATTAGGCTACAGGAAAATGTATATATTTTGGCGGTGAAAATGACGGTTTCTTGGAGTCACCACAGCTGAAAAACAACGCTTAATTAACCCCTGGATGTAAATTGCGCCAAAGTTTGAGCCACCACAAATAATAGCTTTGTAGGGGTGTTTACAATGCGTGTGTTTTTACGCCACACAACAAGAGATAAAAATTTTAATTAACATTTGCTTGTGAATTAGGCTACAGGAAAATGTATATATTTTGGCGGTGAAAATGACGGTTTTTGGAGTCACCACAGCTGAAAAAACAACGCTTAATAACCCTGGATGTAAATTGCGCCCAAAAAATTGAGCCACCACAAACTACTAGCTTTGTAGCGTGTTACAATGCCATGTTGTTTACGCCACACAACAAGAGATAAAATTGTAATTTTAACCTTTGGTTGTGAATTAGGCTCAGGAAAAATGCATATATTTTGGCGTGAAAATGACGGTTTCTTGGAGTCACCACAGCTGAAAAACAACGCTTAATTAACCCCCGGATGTAAATTGCGCCAAAGAATTGAACCACCACAAACTACTAGCTTTTTTAGCGTGTTACAATGCGGTGTTTTTTTACGCCACACAACAAGAGATAAAATTGTAATTTAACCTTTTTCTTGTGAATTAGGCTACAGGAAAAATGTATATATTTTTTGGGGGTGAAAAATGACGGTTTCTTGGAGTCACCAAAAGCTGAAAAACAACGCTTAATTAACCCCTGGATGTAAATTGGGGCCAAAGAATTGAGCCACCACAAATATAGCTTTGTAGCGTGTTACAATGCGGTTTTTTTACGCCACACAACAAGAGATAAAATTGTAATTAACCTTTGCTTGTGAATTAGGCTACAGGAAAAATGTATATATTTTGGGGGTGGACAATGACGGTTTCTTGGAGTCACCACAGCTGAAAAACAACGCTTAATTAACCCCTGGATGTAAATTGCGCCAAAGAATTGAGCAGCCAAAAATGAAGTGGTTTTTGTATGTAAAAAACGCTGTTTTCTTTAAATGAAATACAACAGGAACGGGCTTAAGATCCCCCTTGGATATTCAATGGGGTGTGAGCAGAAAAGGATTTTAAATGTAATGCAGCTGCAGGAATTGACACTGGATTTCAGATTCAATACCCAAAAATATTTAAAATTTGAACTTAAAGAGAAGCAAATCTCTGGACAAGCTGAGACACCACAAAAAATTGCTGTTAAAATCAGGGTTTTCCCGAAGAGCTATCAGTCGCAGCAGGCCACCTTCCCTGATCAGTAAAGTGAGAGGAGTGTGAGCTCCAGCGTCGCGCCCGGACTTATTATAGTGCGGTGACGTTCAAGAATCCGCCGGGTCTCTGGGTTGGCTTCATTCTTGAAAATGTCAAAGTAGGCAAAATGGGCCCCTTTTTCTTCCCAAGAGTTCTTTGCCCCATTAGCGCCATGTGCTCACAGCCATTTTATCAATTTCAAAAAGCACACTTCGTTCCCCAAGTACCCCAAAGTTCGACTTCGTTCAGAACCGAAGTTTTCCTGAAATTCTGAACGAAGTCCACTTCGTTAGAATCATTTCGCCCATCTCTAACCAGTTCTAAATAGATATACAGGAGTGTATAATACAACAGTATGAATAAAGTGTTATGCCCCATACATTAAGGAATATATCCAGGGGTGTAGTGAGTATATTGATCCCACAGGTTGGATTTTTTTTAGTGTTAGGCTGTGAAAATGAATATTTTTTCCAGTAATGTGCAGTTTTGGCTGAAAATATTTCATTTTCATAAGGAAGCACCCAAAAAAGTCTTACGCAATAATAGTAACCTTTTTTAAAAAAATTTTGGGCCAACTATTTGCAGAAATTTCCCCTTAAAGTTCCCCCTACATGGGGAAATTTAAAAAACTGCTTTTTTTGGCCATGGAGGGCGAAAAAAGGTAGGGACCCGAAATTTGGTTTTTGGAAAAGGCAGACTTTGGGGGTGTCTGATGCTTTTGCAAAACCCCCAAAACAAAATGCCAACTCCCCCGCTTTTATTTGGGGGGCCCCCAAAATTGGGGGCCCCCCGCCACCCCGGCAGAGTTGGCGAACCACCCGCCCCCGGGGCCACCCCTACAGGGGGATGAAGCGGCTGCCCCCCCGGCCGGGCTTCACCCCGCCCGTTAAATTTATTTACTTGTGTGGCCGCACCACCCCAGTCATTCAGCACCCTGCAACACCCCGGGGCAGCTGCCGTACAAGGTAAAGGGGCAGGAGGGATCGTTCCCCCCCCTTCCCCCTTCTCCCCCGAAATGTTACAGCGCCGGTGTGCACTGTACTTTAAGACCCAGCGCGCAGGGGAGGGGCGCAGGGGACTGCCCTCTTTTTCCCCCTGCGCCTGGTCGGTCGGGCCCGCCCTCTTCAATCTCCTGTTTTTCCCCATTTTCAAAAGAGGAAATTATGCCCATAGTACCAAAAAGGGGTAAAAACCCTTTCAGATATCACCGCATTTTGGATTCAATACCCCTCAGCTACAGGGGTCACAGCAGTCACACCTGCAGCAAAATAGCACTGGAGCCTGATTAGTGCAGCACAGCAGCGAGGATCAGAGCTAGCTTCAATCATGGCATCCCTGTTTTAACCCCCCTCTGAAAATGCAACTGGGGGTTGCTGGGGTTTGCCATGGTAGCAGGAAGCCAGTTTAGAATATTTTTGTTTTTGGGTTGCCAGCATGAACCCTGTTAGTTACCCCATAGAAGGGTCTAAAAAAAGTTTTATGTTTAAGGTAAAAAGGGAACCCCATTTTGTTTTGTTTTTACAAAAAAGGGGTAATCAAGAAATTTGGGCATAGTCTGGTCCCATAGCAGAGCAAAAAAAAAAGTAAAAGAGAAGCATTAAAAGAAAGTTAAAAATAAAAATAAAACTCTAAACTCTTATTTTCCCAATTTTTAAGGGGGGAAATTTTTCCTTTCCCCCCTTAAGTATGGAGGCCAAAGAGGGCCCCAAAGAAAAGTGAAATTTTTAGTTTGGGCCCCCCCATCTAAAACTTAAGCCACCTTGTAGGGTTTTTTTTTTGTTGCATGTAAAGATCTCAAAATTTAATGTATCCAAAAAGTAGCAGAAATGCATTTTTAAAATAGTTTATATATTCACTTTGACTGTCTTTTAGCATTTGCAGAGTGCTGCTATTTTGTTATGTTTTAAATTTAAGTTAAAAGGCCCCCTGTAAAAATTTAATGATAGAAGTCCAAAAACATGGGCAGGTCTTTTGAATTCATCTGCATCACAGCAGGACTTATTGTCATATTTATTTTTTTTTATTTTTCAGAGTAGAAAATGGTCACCATTCTGCCCCCCCCCTGGACATCGCCCTATATAAATTTTTAAATTTATTGTTTTTTAAAACTTTCTTTTTTTATGCCTTTTTGATCACCTTAATGATTCTTTAAAATCACCCTGGGGCCCAAAAACCTTTAAAATTCCCCTTATTTAAATTTTGAAAAAAGGGCCCTTTTTAGGGCTAAAATAATGTTGTGAAATTAAGTGAATTCTACAATTTTTTTTTTAAAGTCATTTTTGGGCCCGGGAAACATTTTTTTTTTTGGGTTTTGCAAAGGGGTGAAGGTTCAACTGGCCCGGAAAACTTTTTAAATTTTTTCAAAGTACTGCTTTCCTATATTAATCTACAGTATGTATCTATCTAGATTGGAAAAATTTTTTTTAGAAAAAAGGGGCCCAAAATTCTAAAATGGGTTATGGAATAATTGTTTTTTTTTTAAAATTAAAAAATTTAAATAAAAATGTTTTATGCTTTGTTTAAAACCAAAACCCTTTAAAAAAAACACTTGAAACTTTAAAAGAGGCTTCCCAACAAAGCAAATGCTTTCGTAAGGGCCCAAATTTTTGTTTTAAAATAAAACAATTTTTAAAAATGCTTTTTTAATTTAAAAAATTTTATTTCTTATATTTCCCTTTTTTGCCCTTTTAACTTGCTCCCTTTGTTTCCTGTGTGCGGGCATTTTTTTGGGTTTTTAATGCCCGAATCATTATCAAAGGGCTGTCTTTTGAATAACTTCCTGTGGCTTGGCCAGGCTGGGGAAAGGGAGGGGAAGTACACACAAGTGAAAATGTGCATCTCTGCTATCCCAGCCACAGGTAACCTCACAGTGGTGCTTTTTTTAAAATAAAAGACAGAGGAGCAAATTTAAGGTTTAAAAAAAGGCCTTATTAGGTTTAAAAATTAAAATATTTTTTCAATAACATACATTTTGAAAATAGCTTACTTACAGTGATTGACCACCAGCACCAATTGCTGTGATCGGAATACCCCGTTAAGTATATCATACTGCATTGAATACAATACTCAATTTCTTTCCTTAATATTAATTTCTCAGGGTATGTAGTATCTGTACGCAATACTTACATGTTATGGCAAGCAAATGTAAATTGGAAACAGGAAACTTTCTTTATTGATTTTTTATATTCAAGTGAAATATTTTATAGTGATCTTCACCCTTAGGCTTGAAAAATATTTCACTTGGTGACCTGATATGTTATTGCTTTTGAAAATAAAACTTACGCAAAACATAGTTTATTTCATTTTACAGTTTTGGTTCTGGCTTTTTTTGCTATACACAGTCTAATCCTTCTATATTTTCAGCCTAGCCAAGCAAACCATCAAAATATATAAAAAACCAGAAGGGGAATAGTATGTTAGCAGAGACATAGAAAAGTTCATTGTTGTATTACCTTAGTTCCATTTTTTTTTTCTGACCATTTTGTAGTAGTAATGCTAAGCATTCAATACACAAAGGGGAAGGAATTCTGACATAACCTTCTATAAAAGAAAAGGTCAGTGCCATTAGGGAATACATTGCCCCTCCACAACTATTAGGTAGGTGATACATGTCAAAGTAACATTAAACTTAAAGGAGTTGTCCCATCTCACACATTAATGACATTTAAATAGGATGTGCCATTAATGTGAGAAAGATGCAGGTCCCATCAATGTGTGTGCAAGGTTTTGGAGTCAATCCGCTGGAACCACCCCACGGAGCGGAGTCTAAGGAGCCCCCTAGAATAAACCAGAGTCCATCGCAAGGCTGGTTGTACATCGCCTCCAGAGGACTCCCAGTTCTCTATCCCTGACATGGCTGCTCGCAGTGACAGCCAATATGCCAACGGACTACATGAAGAGCAGACTGAGGTGTAGCTAGGTAATGAGCAGTAGGATCAGGACAGATGGTAGACAGAAACATAATCAGATACCAGACAGAAAGGTCAAGTAAGGATAGCCTGTAAACACAGCAGAAGGTCAGAACCAGGAATACACAAGTATAAACAACTTAGCAAGCACTTCCCCCAATAAGTGGGGGAAGCGGGAGGTGGAAGTGGTCAGATAAAAGAGGATGTGGAAGGTTGATTGATGGTCAGTGGCATGCTGGCCCTTTAAATTTTAAAGAGTCAGTGGGTGTGCGCCCTAAGGAATAGATATACATGCGCCAGTTTCAGAGAAGAGGGGAGCAAAAGGGTTTTGGAGAGGTGGTAACTGTCGAAAAAGGGGGACAGACATGGCGCGCCCCGGGTCCAGAGCGGGGTCCGGGGGTTGGGTGACGCGGGAGATAAAAAACCCTCTTTTAATCCAGGTTGAAGAAAAGCTTGACCGGGGAGATACACTCATCTGCCAATTGTCCAGGAGAATTTGGTGAAATTCCCCAAAATCACACATGTGCCCAGCTATCCACATGATGGAGAAGAAAATGTGATTTATCAGACCAAATCACCTTCATCTGTTTCTCCATGTTATAGGTCTGATGCTCACATTTCCATGTGCTCTTTGCCAGGATTATGTTTTTCAGCAATTTTAGCCTTTCAGCAGGATGGATCAGCCTTTGCTCCCCTCACACATCATTGATTCATGGGAGCCTATGACACTGTCACTGGTTCATGGGATGTTCTTTCTTGTATCTAGTAAGCAGGAACACCCCACAAGGCATGCTATTTTGGAGATGTTCTGACCTAATTGCATAGCCAGCAAAATATGGCCTGGGTAAGTGGCTAACATTGTACCACATACTAGATTATGCATAGCACCATTGTAGGAGTAGATGTAGTGAAGCTAAATTTGTCATTTGACTTTATGGGATCTTATGAAATGCCGGGTTTAAGTAAATTTTGGTTTTTTTTTTGTGTTTTTAAACAAATGAAATCATTTACACGTGTGCTATATGGCAGACCATACTCTGCTACAATAGCTGTTACCCATGTTTAAAAAATTATGTATTGGTAGCATAGTTGAATGTCCTCAGCAGATGAGTCAGCCTTTATCGTAGCCACATGAACATACCATACTGTATGTACAACCTGAGGGGCTACAGATGGGCCCAGTAGATAAGGGGCTTGTCACGGGTTGCCCCGCCCTCGGCCCGGGGGGGCCGGGGCGCATCCTGTCTGCCCTCCCGGGTGGGGCCCGGGTCCGGGTTGCGAGCTGTCCCCGGGAGGCGGCGGTCCCGAGAGCACGGGGACTCCCTGCCCCTCGTTCCTCCCCCGTCGGCCCTCTCCCGGGCCGAGGGCGCGTGCCCGTTCTCAAAGGCCGCGTCGTTCTGGGAGATTTAAAGGGACAGCGCCCGTTAATTGGTAATTGCCAGACGCTCCTTATTTAAGGTCGTCACTGTCATCCGTGTGGATCTATTTTTGCCTCGTGCCTTGCTAAAAAAATTCCCTAAGTATTTTTCTCCCCCTTACCGTGTCCCAGCCTCTTGCTACGTTTTTCGACCCCCGCCCTCTGCCCCCAGCCCTGCTTCCTGTGTCCACGACCACGAACCTTGCCCCCCTCCCCTCCTCCTGCCGCCTACGACTACGATTCTCGGACCGATCTGTCCCCCGCTGCCCCTCGCTGCCACCGCAAGCAAGTCCGTCAGGGGGGGACGACCGGGTAGCCTCATGCCGCAGCAAGTCCATCCCCCCGCTTTTTCCGGGCCCCTTCTGGGGGGAAAACCGGGGGGTCTTAGTTTCCGTTCCCGGGCGTGGTTTAAAACTCTATCGTTTTACGGTGGTCCAGGGGGACCCACTACCCAGCCGTTACAGTTAGATCCAGATGGATCCCCCCCCAAAGGTCCCCCTCCCAAAAGCGTCGCGATCTCAGTCCATTGTCGCCCAACATCGCAGCGATATCGAAACAATTTAGCAACGGGGACAGCTGTCCGCCATATGCGCCAATCCTGAGTCCCCAGCAGCAAAAACCTTTCTGCGCGGTTTTTCTTCTTTTCCCCGGCCCCACTGGCAACCGGGGGTCCAAAGCTTCCCCCTTCCACTCCTTCCCAAATTTTGTGGGGACTCGAAGTCTGTAGGGTTTTTCGTCACGCAGTGCTCCATGCAGTGGAGTTGTGGCCGGGCCAGTTTCCCTGAAAGGTCAAGGGGGCGTTGGGGTGGTCGCTTTCCGGAAAGGCCCTAGGGGGGCGACGCCTCTTTGGGCCCGGAACGCCCTGTGCCCGGATCTCGGGCCCTTCCAACAAAATTTCCGCAGCATTTTCGAGGAGCCTGCGCGAGATCTTCCACGGAGTACGCTACTAAATCTACCCAGGGGTCCCTGTGGGGGATTATGGGGTTTCAATTCCGCACCCACCCTCCGAGCTGACCTGGAATGACGCCGCTGTCTGTGCCACATTTTAAAAAGGGTCTGTCAAGCGAGTTAAAATGCTTCGCAGCCAGAGATCTCCACTGGGCGTTGAGTGGCTATCCATTAGCCACTCGCATAGGGCATTTTGCGGAGGAACAGGGAGCTCCCTCGGAGCGGGACTTTTCACAACCTCGCCATTTATCTCTCTGGCTCCCAGATTTCAGAGATCTCGCCCCTCCTCCCCGTCCCCATGAAAAACCTGCAGGTGGACTGGGCTCCTTGTGGAGTCAGAACTGCCCTCGCAGGTGGAGAAATTTTTGCTCTACCTCCCCGTCTGGACCATTTTGAGGGTTGTCCGCAGCGTCCTCAGCGGCCGGGGGGGGAAAGCTCGCACCTGGGGGGCTGTAGGAGAGGTCCCTAGGTGCCACACCCTCTCCATGACTTTTGTTGCCATGGAGGGGGAAAACCCCGAACGGGTCTATCTCTCGGGCCTTCCTTCCGGTCTGGGTTCGCCGGGGAAATTTATTTATGCCGCTTGGTGTCACGTACCGTTGTGGGACCCGTCTGGGAAAAACCGTTGCTTTCTTTCCGTCAGGGGGAGTCCCCCGCGACTCCATTCGGTTTTTTCACCAGGCCGGCCCCCCGTGTTGGGGTCCGACACAGAGAAGTTCTCCCCAATTCTGCCTCGCGCTTCTTCGGGATCCTGTTGGGGCTACCCTGGTTGCAACGAAAGCCCTCGCTTGATGGGAAAGACCGGGGAGGTCCTTCGTTGGGGTTTGGAGTGCCAGGGAAATTTGTTTGGTGGCACCAGCCCTGATTCCACGTCCTCCCCTGTCCCCGGCTTTTACGGTTGCCGCGGGATAAATTTTCCCGGATTTTGGAATGTGTCTCGGAGAAACAGGCTGAGAAATTACCTCCTCATCGGCCGTATGTGTCCCCTAGACCTCCTTCCGGGCCAGCCCCCGGGGTAGGGTCTTTCCTCCTCTCTGTGCCCCCCCAGGCCATGTCGGCCCCAAAATACGGAATTTGTCAAAAGGTTCATACGCAATCTCCTGCCCGCCGGAGCCGGTTTTTTTTTCGTCCCGAAAAAAGACGGTTCGCTTCGCCGTGCATTTAATTTTCAGAGGGCTAAAAAAGATCATGGGAAAATCGTACCCCCTACCCCCGATATTGGATTTCGACCGCCCCCCCGTGGGCCAGGGGGTTCACCCAAATTTGTTACGGGGACCCCACAATCTCATCAGAATTCGTGAGGGGGAAGGTGGAAAAAAGGCTTTAAACCACGGGACGGCATTTCAAATCTATGATCCTTTTGGGCTTGGGCCGCCCCCGGCCGTTTTCCCCGGAGTTTGTCAATGCGTTTTTTCGGGAAAATTGCTTAAACCTGGTCATTGTATACCGGGGCGATATTTTGATTTTTTTTCCTGACCCACGACCCACCGAGACAGCGCCAGTCCCACGACCCTGCGGGACAAAGACTTATGGCCAAGTTTGGAAAAATTGGGGTTCCACCAGGCGCCTTCCTTTTCCCGGGGGACTAGTCTTGTCGAGGTCTTTAGATGGGCCCTGCGAAACTCTCCCCGCGATCCCGCAGTGGCCGGACCCCGTCGGTCCCGGGCGATTCAACGATTTTGGATTTGCCAACTACTACCCCGGGATTTATTCCCCTTTTTTTACGTTGGTGGCTCCCATCGGGCTCTCACCCGGAAGAAAGCTAATTCTAAATGTTGCCCCCATTGCGGGAAGGTTCTCCCGACTAAAGTCTGCGTTCTCCTCGCACCTATTTTGGTCCCTCCGGTCCCAAAAGGGGCCCCTTTAGCCTTGAGGTAGATGCCCCTTCCTTGGGGGCAGGGCGGGGCCCGCCGAAAAGGGCCCAAAGGGCAAGACCGTCCATGTGGTTTCTTTTTTAAAGACCCTTTTCTTCGGAAACGAAATTATGCCTTGGGAGCGGGGCTGTTTTGGCCATCAAATTGCCCTTAAGGAGTGGCGGGATTCTTGGAGGGGGCCGACATCCGTTTTGACCCAAGACCCCCGAAACTGCAAAACCAGTGGCTCAGCGCCTAAATCCTGCCAGGGCCCGGTGGTCTCTTTTTTTTTTTCGTTTTGTTTTAAGTACACTTTTGTCCGGCCGGGGAAAAATGTCAAGGGGGTGCTCTCTCCCCCTCCCCCTTTACATTCCGGAAGGAACCAGTATCTAGCATCATTGCTCCCAAACACTGGTCCACATGGCCCCGTGGTTCCGTACGTTTCCTCGGGCGCCTATGTGGCCCCGCACTAGGAAGAAATTCTGGGTTTTGGGGGGTAGCTCCCTTCTGGTGGTATCCCCGGGGTACGAAAATCCTATGTTCATCCGCGAAACTCTGGGGGCCCAACTCTGCCCAAGATGTCAAGGACTTTGTTCTTTCCTGCCCTTGTGCCCGAAACAAAAGGGCCCCCGCCATAGGCCCCAGGGCTCCTGTCCCTCGGGCCTGTTCCGGAGGCTCCTGGACACACTAGATGGTTCATTTCGGACCTTCCCCCCTTTCCCCCGGGGGGAAATCGTCTTTTGGGGGGCACTGACCCATTTTAAAAATGTCCCTTTGTGCCGCTGCCTGGTTCCCCTTTAGCTCCCCCCAAATTTGGGGGCTATTTTTTCAGCCTTTTTTCGCCGCTGGTTTTCCCTCCCCCTTTGTCCCGAGGGGGTCCCAATTTTTTCTCAAAATTTGGGTGCCCTGTGTTCCCGGTTTGCTCAAGCTGGATTTTTTATCCGCATATCATCCCCCGACAAAGGGGAGGTGGAGGGGTAAACCAGATTTGGGGGGGTATCTACGACACTTTGTGTCCCGGGGGTCAGGAAATGGGCTGGGAAATTTCTTTCTTTTGGGGGGGTTCCGTATAAAACCGGGGCTGACTCAAAATGGCCGTCTCCCTTTCTTGTGGTTACGGACGTCACCCGGCCCCCCCCTCCCCCGGCTTTGCCCCCCAGGTCCCCCGTGGACAACCAGGTTTAAAATTTTCAGTGTCATCTGGCAAAGACCCCACAAGCCTTACTCCAGGGTTCAGCCCGGGAAAAAAACGCAAAAGACAAAAGGAGAAGACCCCTTTCCCCCAAAATTCCTCCCCGGGGTTAAGTGTGGCTTCTTCTAGTACATCGACTCAAGCCCCCAGCTTTAAAATGGGCCCGCGGTTTCTGGGACCTTTCAGATATGCGACAAATGAACCCCGGGGGTCCATAAAAATCTGCCTGCCCCCCCGTCTCCAGGTTTTCCCAAAAAGATTTCATTCTCCCTCCTAAAAGGTTGGTCCAACCCGGGTTTCTCCCCGAGGAGCGCTGCTCCGTCCCGGGGGTTGAATCCCTGTGTCTTTTAAGTGAAAAGGCATTTAGATATGAAGACCACAGGGGGTAAGCATTTTTTCTTGTAATTGGGGGGCTTTTGGGCCCCCAAAGGGTCCTGGGAACCCGGGAGTCCAATATCCCGAACCCAGACCTGACCGCCCGTTCCTTCGGCCTAAAAAGGGGGGAGACCCAAGGGGGGGGGTACTGTCCGGGGGCCTCCCCTCCTCGGCCCCCGGGGCCTGGGCCACCCGTGTCCCGCCCTCCCGGGTGTGGCCGGGTCCGGGGCGCGACCTGTCGCAGGCGGGGCGGTCCCGCAGCGACAGGGGGCTACCCCCTCGTTCCTGTCCCCTCCGCCCGAGGGGGGCCCAGGCCGAGGTGCCCTGTGCCCTTTCTCTAAGGCGCGCCGCTCGTTCTGGGATTTAAAGGGGGCCCCTTAGAATTGGTAATTGCCGACGCCCCCCCCTCTATTTAAGGTTTCACCACTTTCACCGTGCTGGACTTTGTTGCCTCGTGCCTTGCTAAAGCGTTTTCCCTAAGTATATTCTCGCCTTTTCCCTTTTTACCCGAACCCCCTTGCTACTTTTGACTCCCCAACCTCTGCCGCCAGCCGACTTCCCGCCTGCCCCGCCACCAACCATTGCCACCTGCCCCGCCTCCTGCCTGCCTCGATACGTTCTCGGACACGACTCCGTACCACGCTGCACTCGGCTGCCCCGCAAGCAAGTCATCAGGGGGGACACTGGTACCCTCCGCCGCAGCAAGCCCCATCCCGAAGCTCGGGGAAAAAACCCGGGGGCTACTTAGATTCGTTCCCTTTTCCCTTAACTACCCCCCTTGCGGTGGTCCGGGGACCACTCCCACCTTTAAAAGGGCTCATGGCACACTAAAAGGAAGCTACTTTCTGTTTATTAGGGTGCAAGGGAACATATTCTTTCTGCTCAGGGACCTCTCTCTGTGACCATTCTAAACAGTGTTTTCCATCAAAAAACGTTGACCCATCAAAAGGAAAGAAAGGTTTTTGCTAAAATGAGGAAAACAAACTGTTTTTTTTACCTAACTATCCAAATTTAAAATAATTAAAAAATTGTAGGAGTATGTAATGAAAAATGTGTTTTATTCCCTGTCAGTTATGCAGGGTGATTTGTGCTTTTTTAAATTTTACTTTTCTTTTCCAGCTGTCGATCCTTTCCTGCAGATTTCTGATCTTTTCAATTAGCTTTATTACTTTACAGTGTTGCTGCTTTTTTCCAAAACAATTAAGAAAAAAAAATGGGATGGCATCAATTTATGTAATGATGTGTTTTTTTTTCACAATCATATGGTATTTTAGTAAAGTTTAATGTTTTCACACAGTAAGAGTAAATATTATACATACCACATATGTACCATTAGTGAAATCCTCAAAATATGTCCTAATGTGCCTTACTAAATGTATAGCTATGTTTTTATTTGAATTTGTTTAAATCAGCTTGTAAATAGATCTTATGGTCTCCTACCTTCTAGCGCTATGGCACAAGTCAAATTCACATATGGGGTATTTGCTTTGTATTGAAAAATTGGAGTTGTTCAGCTTGAAACAAATAAAAAAAAACATCTCAGAGGTTTTAAATAAGGGCTAGATGCTTATCTAACCAACAAATGGGGGTAGATAGTTTTTAAATTTGCATTGAATAATATATAGTTGATTTTGGTTGACCAGGGACATGTCTTTTTTCACATTATCCTTAAATACCTGCCCTGAACCTCTCTTTTGAAACTATAGAACAGGCTAGGACTCCAGTACAACTCTTTGCACGCAATCTACAGATGTATTCCTCTATACCTCAGCTGTTGTTTGGAAATGTAAAACTGGAAAGTTGCATGACAAAAGTGAAACCCCACCCAAATCTGTAAGAGTTAAAGTAGAACAGTTGCTTAATGATCTCTTTTCTAAAAAATTTGTCTTTTCACAAATATGACTATGTACACCTCAGATGCGTTTTGGTTCCAATTTTGCAAATTTGTTATTTTATCATTCAGGAACCAAATCTATTCTACAAAACAGGTAACTTACAATATATACAGTGATCAGCAAATCACCTGCAAATATTCTCAACATCCACAAGCTGCTTAACATTATAATTATTATTATGTATTTTTAAGCGCCATTGATTTCAGGGCGCTGTACATAACATAAGTCAAACAAGTACAATGGTGACAATAGATGACTAGCAACTGGTACCGAGGGAGAGAAGACCCTGCCTGCAAGGGCTGACAATCTACCCACATCTACACTCGATAATCTAGCAACCTAGCAGAACATTGCCTGTTTTTACCACATGGTATATCTTAGTGGGTAGGCTAAGGTATGCGACTGCATAGGGCGCCACTTCATCCCAAGCAGAAAAAGGGGGGGGGGGGCAAGTAGATATGGAGTTGGCTGAATTTTCCATTGCGGACACTATGGGCCACAGGTATGAAAACTGTCTAGGTCTAAAACTCACTTATTTGCCTACAGCAACCAATTACAGCAACCCTCTAAATTCATATAGTGCTCTGGAAAAATGAGAGGAGCGCTCTGATTGGTTGTTATCAGCAACAAAGTGAATTTTTGACCCAGACAGTTTTCATACCTGTGGCCCTATGTGTCTACTTTGTCTAGGGCACCAGAATACTTTGGGCCACATGTATGAAACTGTTTAGGTCTAAAACTCACTCTTTTGCCCATAGTAACCTATGGGCAAAAAAGTGAGATTTAGACCTAAACAGGTTCATACATGTGGCCCTTTGTTTCAGTCCTGTCTTAGTGTATCTATGCACCAGGTACATAAAACACATAGCCGGCCATCTAAATATTCTGAAAGAAAATGTAGCTCATCTTACCAGACCACTTTCTTTAATTGCTTCATGATTCAGTTTCCTGTAACTATTGTAGGTATTTCTGGCAGTGAACAGGGATGGTTATGAGCACAACAGGAAAAAAGACAACCGATAACTTTGTCTTTGAAACAACCTCTAGACCAGCAACAAGGTAAATCCAAAAAAGAGGTAAAGTCCTAAAACATAACTTTTAATAATATACACTAAAACAACAATAAATACGCATCTCCCTCAAAAGCATAGAGATGCCCAAAACACGGAAAGAGAATACGTAACTAGCCCTACAGCAGACTAAAAATTCCCTAACCTAACAGCGCAGGACACTCGCCCTGATAAGGGCATTCCTGCCAGGAACCTAACCCTAATCTACAGAAATCCCTATATTGACCTCCAGTCTAGTCCCAACATGCTTCGACCAGCCTCTTGAGTTTTTTACTCATACTCCTGATCACCTCAGGGGACAGCTTAGAGGAAAAAAGACCAAAGGTATAGAGATAGTAGGCTAACAAATTTTCACTATAGCCACTCGACAACAACACAAATAAAGGTATGTATATATATATATATATATATATATATATATATATATATATATATATATATATATATATATATAAAATATCACCAATTAAGGTGCATAAATATCATATAACACCTATAGCCAGAATTAGGGGTAACTAGAAAAACGGGGAATACATACAATACCAAGGTCCGGGGAGAGAGTTGCTTGCATAGGTATCACAGCCACTTAATAATCACAGATAGATTGGCTTACCGGCATGTAGACAGCCGCCCCACAGCCCCAGGTAAAGTTGTATTAGACAGCCCCAACCATCATCTCCAGCCCTGTTAGGGCATTTGCAGCATCGGCCGCACTCAGTAAGAGGACACCATCTCTATACCTTTGGTGTCCTGCGCTGTTAGATTAGGGAATTTTTAGTCGGCTGTAGGGCTAGTTATGTATTCTCTTTCTGTGTTTTGGGTATCTCTATGCTTTTGTGGGAGATGCATATTTATTGTTGTTTTAGTGTATAGTATTAAAAGTTATGTTTTAGGACTTTACCTCTTTTTTGGATTTACCATGGTTATGAGCACACTGTCTAGTCTGTGGCTATGTGGGCACGCACACAGTAAGCTGCAATACACTATATGTCGCAGTAGCATTTTGTACTACAGTAGCTCTTCTGCGTGATCAAACCACATGGCCTAACCTTTGCACCCTAGACAATTATTGAGCATTGGGTGCCCATAATCCTATTGCCAGTTTACCAGTTGTGCTTCCTCGGACCAGGTTTGGTAGGCACTAACTGTTGAATTCCTGGAACACCCAACGGGACCTGCCATTTTAGAAATGCGCTGACCAGTCATAAAGCCAATACACTTTTTACCCTTGTCAAAGATATTCCTCTTTCCAGCACATCAACTTGAGGAACTGACTGTTCATTTGTAATATACCTCATCTAGAGGACAGGTGCCAATGGAAGAAGATAATATTAATAACCTTGTTAGTGGTTTAATGTTATATCTGATAATATATATTATCTGATTCATTTATAGGAGCGGGACATCATTTTTCATGGGAATTTTTTTTAATAAACAGACAGTTTAGTAAGAAGATTCCTTATTTAAATTTCTCAACAGTTTGTTACAGTAACACGTTTATTTACATTTCTCTGACGGGATATGAAGATGTTATCAAACCCACTCATTGACTCCCACACATATTTCCGATGAATTGTCACTTCATATACACTTTACATATTGAAACTCATTTATCAGTAAAAATAATCATTTTTTGTTTCTACTAAATAGAGTGTGAATTTATTACTAGATTTCTTAAAATTCGACTAGAATGGCCCATTGACTTTATAAATTGTTGGTTTTTGATAGATCGTAAAAATAATTGTTCAATATAAATATGTAAAAATATATTAGATTTCATCAAAAATGAAGGGCAAAATAGTGCAACATTAAACACTTTTTCCGTTAAAATGACAGATGCCACATAGTTAATGTTGATGTCCTAAGAGAGCCTCTGACACAGTTGTGTTGTGAACTAAACTAAGGGGAACATGTATGAAAATTGTCTAGGTCTAAGTCTTGTTGCCCATAGCAACCAAGCAGAGCTCTCATTTCATTTTTTCAGAGCACTATGGGCAACAAAGTCTGTTTTCATACGTAAAGGCACTTACATTTCTATATGCAGGTATGTGATCTATGGAAATGTTTTCTCTTATGTGTATAATGTAAATGTATCTCCCCCTTAAACCCTTTTAAAACAATGATATTTTTGGCCCTTAATAAACTTATAAAAATCCCGGTAATTGGGTTCCTTTGTTTACACTGTTCTTTTTTAGCCCGTATTTATTTTTTTTTTTTGAAACAAAAATAATTTAATTTTATTTGCTCCCGACAGACCAATCATATTATAATTTGCCTTTGTTTCACTTCCCGGTTTGTGAAAACAGAGGTTAAGCATAAAGTTCTTCTGTTAACTTTGCTAAATTTACATTGAAACACTACATTTTTAATTTATCATTATCCAAAAGAAATGTCAAGTAAGATGGTGCAACAAGATGGAACATGACTCAAACCCTGTAGCTTCCTCTTGCCAAACACTTGTATGGTACAAAAAACAGAACTGCCTGGACCCATTTATCTAACAGCACAAAAAAAGTCTTTGTCTGTCCTGCTAAAAAATAAATCCTGATAGAAATGTGTCAAACAGAGTCAAATAGATATTCTCATTTATGGTGGAAACCACTGATGACATATGAAACTGTATTTCTTTGAAAAAAAACAGATCAAACAAACATTTGTAAAGGACAGCTAAATGTGCTGGGGACCTGGGACACATTTTAAGGAGTATATCAGCCCTATAATTCTATTCATATTAATATTTATACAGATCTGGAAAAGCTGTAAAAAAGGTCACTGGGGACCTTTCTAGTATTTTCATGTTAGAAAAATATGTAGGTCGAGAGAGGCCTCTCTGTAATGGGAGTACAAACTCTATACTGCCCTGTCTACACAGATATCACAAATGGTTTCCTAGATATAATGCATGTCCATACACAAACAAATAGGTTGACAATTCTGCTTTCAGAGCAAGCCCTTTTAATTCCATTTTGTGAGTCAGCAGATTGCTTGATAAATTTGCTTTTATTTTTCATTGTATATAGAAAAAACAATATTCAAGGATGCTTTTGCCGACTGCTTTATAATATACATATACAGGAAAAAACAAGCAGGTTCTTCAGAAGCAACATAATGTTCAATAATCTGGTAAAACCAGTATAAAACCAGACAAACCTTAAGACATTTAAAGAGCATTTTAAATGTAAAATAAGGAACATGACCTTAAATACCATAATGCAAGACAGCAGAAGGTTTGTCTCGACATGAGGATCCTCTCCTGGTGTTTTATTTCTCTATGCCTGGGGTAGAAGACAATACTTTTTCTTAAATTGTTTACTGCTTGTTTTTCTTTTTATGAAGCAGTTTGCATTCAAAAGAAATTGTAGGGAATTTAAATTAAGATCCACACTCTTAGCATCTAATTATGTAGAGCAACATCTGTACTCTCTGATCATTGGGTTCATGCGTTCTATGTATTGCTTTTTATCCATCTCCTTGTTTATAAATTGGTTCTTTTCTGCCCGTAAATAGATGGTTTAAGCAGATGGAAAATCAACCATTAAAAAAAAAAAGTAAAACTCATTAATTCAAATAGCTTGTTTAATTAGTGCACGCCGAATAGAATAAGACTCCCCTTAAAGGCTTACCTGTAAAGTTAACTTTCAGCAAATAATCCTTGTAGAGCTTTTTACCATCTACAGTTTTCATGGTATCACACAGTTGGGTAGTATTGGAGCAAAGAGTCCGTTGCATGTGATGCAGGGCATGTGCCATTGCATAGACAGCATTCACAACAAACATAATTTTTGATTCTTGCTCATAGTTAGAGCTATTGATATTGAGGCGCCTGTCACATGGTTTTTCGGTTTTGTTATAGAGACTACATTGAAATTTTTGTTGCCAGAAATCCTTAAACCAAGGGTTTCGATGATTACTGATAGGATTAAGGCTTTTGAAATACCTATCAAATTCTTTAAGAGGATGTGAAGCAAGTTCTAGGGTGATTGCTCCATATGCTATGTGCTCATTGCCTTTAACAATGCTTTCTTGTGCACCCCATCCATCACTGGCAATCCATGTAAATGAAGCATTAAATCTGTTAGCAGCAGCCAAAAGCTCACGGGTATCATCACTCCTCATGAAAAGAACAACAACTTTTGCATTGGGCTTTTGTAAAAGTTCTTTGATAGCATTGTCATATGACTTTTTTAGGTTTGATCTCCCAACCTTTTCTGAAGTGGCAATGCAAATGTTCCTTAGTCTTGCTTCTTGCTCAAAAGCTTCAATTCCTGTCTCCCCATAGTCTCCTTCAGAAGCAACAGTAGATACATATGTCCAGTTAAAGTAACGCAGGATTTCTGCCATTGCTTTTGCCTGATAGAAATCTGGTGGCACTGTTCTTGCAAAGTAGTCATAACGTGACTTGTCACTAAGTTTGGCACTGGTGGAAGCATAGCTTATTTGAGGAATGTGGAAGAGTCTCAGCAAATTAGCCACCTGCAGATACAAAATAAGACTTTAGAAATAATATAAAAATAATAATAATAATGATTTAAGTACTTAAAGTTAAAATACATTACAGGGGTTGTCCACTTTTTATTGTTTTATTTATTATGTATAGCTATTATGTATATAACAGGAAATCAAACAATTTTAATATGTTGTACATGTATTAAAACTTCTGCTTCTATACAAATAAAATAATAATAAAAAAAATTACATAGCCCATATTTCTGTCCACAACAATGGTTCAATGTAATGTAACCCTGTTGCTAACAGAATGCCAGAAGGAAACACGATTGATGTCATGTTTAGTCTGTAAAGTTAGTAAAGGGGAGACACTTCTGCGGTTGGGAATGTAGGCAGAATCCTTTTTTTTCTAGATGGGGCCTAAAATACAGGTTTAAAATGCAGGTATATTAACAAATGGTATAATTTCCTACTATATACATAATAAAACAATAAAAAGTTGATATCCACTTAAGTTGACCATGAAACTATATTCTTATATAGCTGCAATAAGGGCAAACATAATTCAAGTACATACTGTTGATGTGCTTTTATGGAAAGTTTGTATTGTGTCACATGCAATGTTAACAAACCCTACCTGAGTTATAGGAGCTTTGCATTTCCCCATTTGCAGTAGTAAAATGCAAAAACTTCTCATGTGCACTTTCACGCACCTCCCCTTGCTCCTATGATTGCAATGTAGGGTTCTAATAATCCAAACAAAGGATATATTTCCTGAGAATGCATATAGTGGGACGGTAACAAAACAAACCCTAAAATATAGTGGTAATTTTAAATGCTACACTAGATATAATTTTTTTTAGACCTGGTTTTGACTAAAGCAAAGTAAAATTAACATCATTTTAAACTTTTTCCGTGATTTTTGGAAAATGGGAAAATTTTGTTTACTTTTTGAGGACTCAATAATACAGGGTTTCAAACCCAAACGTGGGCCAAAAAAATTTTTAGGTTTCATAGGGAAATAGGGAACGGGAAAAGAAATCATTTTTTGCCCTTTGAAATAAAATTTTAAGGAAAAAAAGGAGTTTATACGAAAGGCCCTTAGGGAAATTTTAAGGGCGTCATTTTAAGGCAAATTTTTTACATCCTTGTGGTACAACGAAAAAAATTTTTCCCACGGGCAGCACTTTTAATTTAAAAATGTTGGGGGTACTTTCCCCCAAGAAATGGTCAGGAAAATTTTTTCTTTTTAAATAAAAAAAATCGAGAATATGGAGGAAAAACAAGATACAAGTAACAACATAAGCTAAATCTAAATAGGTGTCCATACATACTTGCACAAAAAAATAACGAAACATAAAATATTTGGCAGTTAGAATATACAATACAGAAACCTCAACAAGGAAGAATATGTAATAAAGCAGATGGTTAAGGCAAAATAACCTATAAGCACAAATGAACATCATCAATAATTTAGAAAAAAATAAGGGTTAAAAAGAATCCCCAAATTTACTAAAATTTGGCTACACATACCCAAAATTTAAATAATCAATGAGGGTCCCGGGGAGAATCAAAAAAAATAAAACCCCCAACCCTTATTCAATGAAAAATTTGGCCAGAAAATTGTCAGGGATCGGGGGTTTTGGGTTGGGGCCCCTTTTGGGCATTATTAACGGGTTTTTTTATTTTTAAAATTTATTTCTTTTTTTTTTTTCAAATTTAAAAATCCTTTACATTTTAAAGGTTTGGTGCGCATCTTTTTTGTATAGCATTTCTTTTTTATTTGTTGGCACCTACATCTTTGTTGTAACTGCCATTTGCAACAGAAGCTACAATGTTTAGGGCCAGATCAAAAAACATAAAAATGGGCCCCAAATTTAGATTTTTTCTTTCTTTTTACATAAAATTTGAAAAAACCCCCACAGAAAGCGTAAACCCCAAAGGGAAAGGTTTTTAAAAATGCTCAATTTTTGAAAGGGCAGCACAAGGCGTAAATCCAAAAAAAGCCAGGGGGGTTTAATACTGAAAATTTAGATAGTTTTTTTTAAGGGAAGGCTTGATAAAATGTAAAAGCTTGAACAAGTAAAAAAAGGGTTTTAAAAAGTTAAACAAGGGGCCAAAGCTTATGCAAGATATCATCTTCTAAAAAATTTATTTTATTATGCCCTTTTTTTTAATACAATTCAGACACAAATAGTTGATAGGGTTTTAAAAAATTTGGTTTTTTGTTTTTAACGGGCGGGCCTTTTTCCGCCTTTTGAAAGCAATTTTCCCCAATGAATAAAAAAATTTTTTTAAAAATTATGGGTTTTAAAAATTTTTTAATTTAAATATCTGTATTCATTGTATACGCTTTTTTTCCCTTTGGGTGTATTGTCCCAAAAAAAAAAACCAATTTTAAAAAGGTCAGGGTTTTTCCCTTTTAAAATCCCTTTCATGGGCCCTAAAAAATGCCAAGAACGGGCGAACATTTTTTTCTAGCTCAATTTCCCATGATATCCCTGCACAGAAAGGGATTTAGGAGGAGAAAAAACTTTTTTAAATTTTACCAAAGGCCAATACTTTTCCAAAAAAGGGTACCCAAAAAATACCCTGAAAAAAGATCCTGGTAAGAGTTTCAAAAAGTACCTTTAATTTCCCTTAGCCCAAAAATGAAATAATTTTTACTCCCACCCTTGTAGAATACATTTCTTCTTTGACAAAAAAAATTTTCATTTCTTAAATTAAAAGGGAAAATAAAAGAAGAGGATTTTTAAACACAAACATTACACCTCTGGGCATTTCCCTGAAAAATGTTAATTCCCATTTTCTTTTTTTGGCCCCTGGGAAAAATTGCAAAATTTTCCCTATTAAATATGCTTTTTTTTTTTTAATTTTTCCGGGAACCCCAAAAACAACCAGAAGTCCCCTCAATTTTTCAAAAAATAAATTAAATTACAAAAAAATATTTTAAACCATTTTTCCCAAAAACCTCAAAATTTCCTGCAGGGGAAAGCTGAAAAAAATTAATCTTTAATTAAAAAATAAACAGTTTTTTTTATTTTTTTTTTGGGTTTCCTCCCCAAAAAAAAGTGAAATAAAAAAGTAAACAAAAAAATTTGCTTTTAAATTGCAGTTTGGGGAAACCAAAACAAACTAGGAAATCTTTTTTCCCCCCAAAAGTAATGACCCCAATCCCCCCCAACTGGTATCGGAAAAGGGGGAAATACTAAACAAATTTTATTAAACTCAGAAAAATTTTGCTTGTGAAAAAATTGTTTTAAAAAAAATTTTTTTATTTTTTAAAATTAGTAAAAAAAAACGACAACAACTTTTTAAAAATTTGGGGTTTTCACTTGGAATCGCCCAAACCTGCAAATAAAAAATTTGTTATTTTTTTTTGGGTTTTAATTAAAACCCCCCCAAAATTTACACCCCCAAAAAAAAAAAAAATTGCACAGTTGGGATTTGTTTTCCAATTTTAAAAAAAACAGAGATATTTTTTTTTTTTGGGGGTTCCCGATGATTTTAGGGTGCTTTAAAATTTTTATTTTAAAAAATTTCAATTTCGCCCTGCAAAAACAGGGTTATGTTGACAGAAAAATAAAACAGTTCTGACTTTGAAAATGGGCTGGTAAAATTAAGGGCAACAGGTGCCCACTAGGGCTCGCTTTTTTTTTTGGGGGTTTTTTTGTGAAAAACAACTTTTTGCCCCCCCCCTTTTTTATTCTCTATAAAAAAAATGAACTTTTGGGTCCCACCAAATTTATATGTAAACCCTTCAGGGTTTAGCAAATATTTTTAAAGGTGAAATTGGGAGTCATTTTTGTTTTAAACCCAATTAAAAGGCAATCAAGTTTGTGAGTTTTTTAATTGTTTTTTTTTAAAGCCAAGTTTGATTTTCCCAAAAACCCCTTTTGGGTGAAGTGAAACCCTTGCATGAACTGCAATGATTTCTGAGGACATCAAAAGAAGAGTTGTTGATGGGGTAAAGGGTTAAAAAGGGGAAAGAAGTTTTTATTTAAAAAACCCTTTGGATTTCCCACCAGTCCACGGGTCAGTAAAATTTAAATTTTAAAAAAGGAGGATAAAATTAAAGACCAAAATTATCCTCCCCAAAGATGGCTAACCAGAAAAAGGGATCATCCCAAAGGGAGCAAGGCATAAAACGCCCTGCAATTTCAAAAAGTGCCCAAAGGCACCTTTTAAAAAATTTTGGGGATTCTTCACATTAGGCAATGTTTATGAGTCCACCATCAATAACACATTATACAACAATTTTGTGCAAGGCAGGATTGCAAGAAGAAACCTTGCTTTCTGTCTGCAGTTTACTATAGATCACCTGAACATTCCGGAAGGCTATTGGAACAATGTTTTATGGATGAATAAATCTTTTTGGTATAAGTAAGAAATGTAATGTCTGAAAAATGGACGACACTATATTCCAGATTAAAAATCTCGTGCCTTCTCTTAAACACAGTAGTAGTAGTATTATGGTTTGGGCATGTTTTGCTGCATCTAGGCCTAGACGGCTTGTAATCATAGATGGAACAATGAATTCTGAATTATACCAGCAAATTCTAAAGAAACATATCAAGACATCTGTCCAAAAGCTGAATAGCAGGAGACAATGACCCTAGACACACAAGTCGCTCTATTAAAGAAGGGTTAAAGAGGAATAGTTAAAACTTTGGAAGCTAAAGTTATTTTTTCATGGGGGAATGAGCTAAAATTTCTCGAAGCCAATGTGTAGGACTAATCAACAATTACCAGAAATGTTTAGATGCAGTTATTGCTGCACAAGGGGGTCATATCAGATACTTAAAGCAAAGCTTTACATATAATTTCCACTCACAAATATGTGATATTAGAACATTCTCAATAAATTAGAGACCAAGTGTAATTTTTTTGACTTGTTTGTTTACATTGGTTCACTTTATATACCTTTAGGACTTGTACAACAGTTGGTGTAGTTTTAGGTTTTATGCAGAACAGAAAATTCTGATGGGTTCACAAACTTTCAAGCACTGCTGTATCATCTCAGTCTGGCACAACTTGTGATGAAGTTATAAGAATTCTATTAATTACACTGTTTGCATACTGCTTTACCTGTGCTATACATCTGGATTCTTAATATTGATATTACAGTATAAATTAATTTGTGTTATAAGAGTCAACTAATGAAAAGCAGATCAAAAACTCCCCCACTGCTGTAGTCCGTGGGAGAACCTAGAAAAAAGTATTACAATTTTATGTAGCAACACTACAGGAGAAATCCATCTTCACATATTTGCTATGGAAATCAACTGTCTGTCTATATAATACATAGACATTCCAAGTAGCCAGAGCAGGAGGCACCCATTATAGCTGCCTTCTGCTTTGACTAAAAAATAAGGATCTTGAATTGGTCACTTATCTCTATTAACTTAAAATTTCCTAATATGGAAAAATTGAAAATAGTTGTTATGCTAGATGACCATTGAAGAGGTTGTATATTTTATAATGTTTTTTTTTTTTTTTTTTTTTTTTTTTTAGGAAATCATAGAAATTTCTAATATACATGTTTAAAATTCTGCTCCTGTACTCTTTTATACTAGTGCAGTTGGCCACTATAAAAAAAAAATGGGACAGCTCACACTTCTGTCCATAGTAATAGCTGTCATGGACTAGCTGCATGGACTAAATATGGTGTAAGTCATGTGACCTCCTGGTATCCAGTTAGTGACAGGGTTAAATGACATAAATGGGGTAACTGAGTAGGAATAATGGAGAAACAATTATTATTAATATGGTTATTCCAGCATTTTCCTCACTGTGTGTAGCTTCTTGGATACCTGCTCTCTCTTTAGCGAATGTCATATTGCTAATAAAATTAATTAAAAAAAGCAGAAAGATGAGACAGAGAAAGGAATCTATGGCGTCTTCTCCTTACATCAATCAGATTCAAGATTCTGCCTCCATAGAATAAAATGAAGCGAGTAGCTTGACTCCTGATTGGTAGATCGTATCCCATAGCATAGTCCTTAGTAGCTCGTTCTCTGATTGCTGGAAAGGCCCAGCCTCTGTATTTCTGCCCAATCCCCGAACAGCTTTATTCTAAGCTATGTTAATTGAATTATACCGCCTTGTTTCTGATTGGTTGTAGAGATTCCCATATAGAATAATGGTCCCACGTCGCTCAAATAGCGATTGGAGGATGAAATGGACCAATGAGAGCTCTGCCTCATTTTTAAATGTACGGTCTTTCCCGGTTTTTCTTGTAACATGTCTCTTGATGTAGTACCAGTGTAAAATAGGTGTAAAAGGTTTATGCTCTTTTATTGACATTGTTTTTATTGGAATTAAAACCTTTTTTAAGCACCATATCTTCCGCAGGTGCTTTGTAATGTGCCTGATAATGGCGTGCGGGGCATTTAAACATGTAGTGAATGGGGCTGAGCCTGATGTCGGGCTGAAAAGGTGCAGCCCCGTTCATACATGTTGCCCTGTGTGTCATACTAAATCACAGCATTGTTTCAATACCAAACCACGCTCCCTATGCATATTTTTGCATGGCACAATGTCCTACAACACCATACAGACTCTCTGGAGCCAAGAAATAGCTGTATTTAACGTGATTTGCAGATAATTAATTCAGAACAAAACAAATTTTGGGGGAAAATTTGACGAATCGTCTGAATCGAATTTTAGAGAAATTAGCTCATCTTTTTTTTGGGAATGTATTGCATATTCCCTGTAAAAAGGGTTGTAAAAAAAAAATTGTTAAATATTTATCCTTTCTGGGTTTAATAAAAAAAAGTTTTTGGGAAATTAAAAAATAATACAATAAAAAATATTTCACAAATAATTATTGTGCATACATTACGCAAAAAAAAAAAAATAAAAAATCCTTTTTCACATTAGGTATCCACCTTACCCCAAAATTTCCCTGAATTAATTGTTTGGGATAGGTATTAAAGTGTAAAATTTGTAAATTTGGGTGAAAAGAAAAATTAAAAAAAAAAAAATAATTTAATAAATTATGCCTCCAGAAATTTCCTCCCTTTAAAAACAAGTATCATAAAACCTACATTTTGAAAAAATAAAAAAAGTTTTGACTGTTGAAACATAAGGAGGCAAAAACTAAAACATTTTGTTGGTGATTAACCCCTTACCACTGCAGCCAGTTTTGACCTGACGGAGCCCCATTTTTGAAATCTGACATTTATATGAGAATAACTTTTTTGACACTTTTACCTTTTCCAAGGGATTCAGAAAATGTTTTCTCAGGGGAAAATTTATGTTTTGGGTTTTAGCAAGAAATTTTTTTCCAAATTCCCAATTTCCAATTTCTTTGTGAAAAATAAAAAAATTTAATTGTGAAATTTTAAAAAAATTTGCCATTTCCAAACTTAAAAAAATTCCTGCTTGAAAGGGCCCAGATAGTTTTTTCCCTCAAAATTGTTTATTAACTAAAAATTTTCCACTTTCTTACTGAGATTTTGCCATAAATTTTTTTAAAAAAAAAAAAAAATTATGACTTTTGGGGGTTTAAAAAAATTTTTGAAAGGGGGGTTTCACATTTACAAAAAAATTTTTGCAACATAGTTTTTTTTCCCCCCAGTTATTTCTGGTGACTTTAAAGGGGTTTTTATATTTTGATACCCCCATAAATGATGCCATCTCAAAAAAACCTAACCCTTTTAAAAGGTATTTAAAACGTGTTTGGGAAATTTTTTTTTAAACCCCATTAGGTATTTCACGGGAAATTTAAAAGAAAACGTGGAGGGAAATTTCAAAATTTCCCCTTTTTTTTTGCGGGGTTTTTTACATTTTTATCTATTTTTTACGGGGAAACCTCGGTAGATGTGCCCGGGGAAAAATGAAAATTTCCCCATGGGATTCCACCAATTTCTCTGTTTTAACCCGATATCCCTGTTATGGGGCCCCTATTCCCACTATTTGGCTCAACTCCCAAAACCTCTGAAAAAGGAGGAGCACCTAACCGGATTTTGGGGGTTCATTTTCCTTTTAAAATTTTTTTAGGCATCATTCCAGGTTTGCAGATGCCCTAAGGTGCTAAAACTTAATAAACTCTCCTAAAAAGACCCCATATTGGAAACAATTTTTTTAGCGTTAGGCTGTGAAAGTGAAAATATTTTTTTTTCCAACAATCTGAAGTTTTAGTTTAATTCCCTTTCAAGGAAAAAAAACCAGGAAAAAAAGCACCCAAAATTTTGTTTTTTGCAAATTTTTTTCCAAAAATATGGCAAATTTCCCCATTAAAGTGGATTTTTAAACTGCTGTTTTTGGGGGGAAAAAGGGGAGGGCCCCAAAAAAAGTCCTTAAAGACCTCCTAACAGGGAAAATTAGGGTAAATTTCTCATTGCGCTTCTTTTGGGTTTTCTCTGCCCCGGGATTGCATGTTGATCCCCCACCCCCTCCTCACTTTTAAACGCCAAACGGAATAGGAAAACCCCTCTCTTTTTGGTTCTTTTATCCCCTTTTTCCCTTTTTGTCGCCCTTCCCTTTAGGGTCCCCATTTTTCCCGGGTTTCCCCCTCCTCTCCTCCCTTTCCCCTTTCTGTCGGGGGGTTTCCCCAGGGATTCCCTTTTTGGTCCTCTCCTTTTTTCCTTACACTCCCCCCTTGGACAAACCATCTGCAGATTCGGCTTTCCCGTACCCTTTTCTCGGGTGTTGGGCCTCCAAAAAAATACCCTCCTCCCGAGAAAAAAACCCCTCCCGCCCTGCTACCAAAAAAACCCCGTGACTGTCTGTCTTTTGTTCTGACATCATGGGACTCCCTGTATCTTAAAAATTAAAAACCCCACCCTTTTTAAATGAATTTTAGTAAACCCACCGTTTTACTAACCCCCCCACCCCGCTATCTCTGTGGGGGGTGTGTGGCACCAAACCCCCTTTTCCTAGGCAGCGGCCCGCCCGTCTTGGGGTTTTTTTACTAGACTCGGATCTGTCCTTCACCCCATTTATCCAATTTTCCCCGCCCGTCCTGTCACCGGGCACCTCAAAAACATCTCCGAATCGTTCCCTTTTCTCCCCTGGGGGAAAACAGCCCCAAACTCTATTGCTGCTTTTATTCTTTTTTCTTTTTTGGAAATTCTGTAACTCACCCTTTTTCGGTCTCCCTCCTGTAAACTTCCCCCCCCTTCCCAAACTGTCCTGAATGCCCGCAGGGCCCGGCTTGTCTTTCTTTCCAGGGTGCTTTTATGATACCCCTTTCCCTGTGGGCAATCTCTGCAATTTTTACCTATTTAAAACAGAAATCAACATAAACTAACACTTTCCCTATAAAGCTTTTCCCCAGTGGTGCAACCCCCCT